>CM066222.1:12943634-13206300 GCA_033675125.1 Athetis lepigone
CACAACGGCCATTTAGTGGAAACTTTTTAGAGGGGGAAAAAAAAAATTTTAACTACCGCCTGTCACGTGCACGCCGGTACATTGAGTGTACATTTGGTATTATGACAAATAAATGGCGAATATTACATCGGCCATTAAATATGGAAATATCGTTGGCAACAGATATTGCTAAGGCTATTTGTGTTTTACATAACTTTGTTCAACGCGAAAATACCACTATGCATGGTCAACCAATTCGAGTTAGGCCAGTTCACCACAAGTTATCAGAATTGGTCAGCCACAACAGTCCGCGATATATTTACGGACTATTTTGTTAGCCCAAGAGGACAAGTATCGTGGCAAAACAGTAAAATATAAATAATACTAATTGATTACATTATAATATAATAAACTGTTTATTGTTGTACCTGCAGTATTCTTTTCAGCTGCTTTTTAGGGTTCCGTAGCCAAATGGCAAAAACGGAACCCTTATAGATTCGTCATGTCTGTCTGTCTGTCCGTCTGTCTGTCCGTCCGTATGTCACAGCCATTTTTTTCCGAAACTATAAGAGCTATACTGTTGAAACTTGCTGAGTAGATGTATTCTGTGAACCGCATTAAGATTCTGATACAAAAATAGAAAATAAATAAAAAATTATGGGGTCCCCATACATAGAACTTAAACTCAAAAAAATTTTTATCATACCCATATGTGTGGGGTATCTATGGATAGGTCTTCAAAAATGATATTGAAGTTTCTAATATCATTTTTCTCTAAACTGAATAGCTTGCGCGAGAGACACTTTCAAAGTGGTAAAATGTTGGTCCCCCCCCCCTGTAACTTCCAAAATAAGAGTATGATAAATCAAAAAAAAATATATGATGTACATTACCATGTAAACTTCCACCGAAAATTGGTTTGAACGAGATCTAGTAAATAGTTTTTTTTTAATACGTCATAAACCGTATATCGGAACGGAACCCTTCATGAGCGAGTCCGACTCGCACTTGGCCGGTTTTTTAGTTTTAAAATCGATAATAAAATTTTCACATAAAACATCCCAAGCCTTTTTTTTCTCCAAGCGATTTGAATACTTGTCACATTTAGAATCCCAAACGGCGGGCTGCAACTCCATTTCATTTATAAAATCTTCTGTATTTAAATCATTCATAATTAGGTAGGTATGCACGAAAACGTCTAAGAAACACGATGCGTTCACAGCACTAGCGAACAACGACTATGTATTATCTATGACAACGACTGAGACAGGTTGTTGCCGTTCCGCCAACGGACGTGCGCCGCACTGCTGTCGCACGACTTTGCGTCGAGACATTTTGTATGAAAAATCATAACCGCCCGTGCGCAGTACGATACCCGGACTGCAGCAGTCCGGCACCAATCGTCTAAATTGAAAGCGCCCTTACTTTCGCATTTATAATATTAGTATGGATATAGATTTGAGTTAAAGAACTTTTTGGTATTTTCTTTGTTCAAACGCTGCAATGTCTGGAATTGAAAATATCGAACACACGTGATTCAAGACACAAAAGAAAGACAATAGCAACCCGACAGCCGGCTGTCGCTTGGTCGTTGGTTAAATATTATTTTTTATTCCTCCAGGTAGACAACCTCTGTCAGCTCTTACCTCAAGACCGTGTCCAGGATTTCTCCAAGATGGATCCTCAGCAGCTATTGAGAAGTACCCTATCAGCAGTGGGAGGTAGAGAGAGTGTCAGTCAGTTGGACGAGCTGATTGAATGCAGGTCGCAGCAACGAGGCTTGTCCACCAAGCTGCAGAACAATGCTCAGGTTATGGAGGAAGCTATTCGGCTTAATGAAAGGTATGTAGAACTGTTGGGGTTGCGGAATGTTTATAGGGGTTGCGGAATGTTTATAATAGTTACCGTGACCCTGGAACATAAAGGGCAATCGAAGGAACATGAGTGGGTTTTAGTCAGTAAGAGTCTGACACGCCCTCCCGTCGCACCCAGGACGGGAGAAGTCATTGGATGATTTCCCACTCAACAAAAAAAAGGTATGTAGAACTGTTGTTTAGTTACCTTCTTTCTCTTAATACTTGGAGCATTATTTTATCTCTTTCTAACGCGTGCGAAGCCGAGGAGACATACTACAATAAGATTTATTTATGAAACTCATAGATGAAAATAACTATTATCCATTTTCCTGTTCATGCTTGCCTACTAAAAACGGTAGTAATACTAGGAATAAATAACAATAAAATGACATAATATATGTATTAAATATTGCACTTATTAATGTAATACCAACCGAAAGTATGACACTTATTGAGTAGCTTTTGCCCGCGACTTCGTCTGCGTGAATGAATAGGTCCCGTTCCCGGGGAATTTTCCGGATGAAAACTATCCTATGACCTTTCTCGGGTCCAGACTATATCTGTACCAAATTTCATTCAAATCGGTTCAGTGGTTTAAGCGTGAAGAAGAGACAGACAGACAGACAGAGTTACTTTCGCATAATATTAGTACGGATGAGATATGGGTGACGCTACCTGGTCGTGCCATTTTGGTAACCTAATGAAATAGGATCCTAAAAAGGGTTGCTTGTTGTTTTTTTTACAAGAAATAAAGTATTTTTATCTGAAAAGAATATAAAACAGTATTTAGAGAATAAACTGTATTTTATTTTATACCTGAATGTGAGCGTCTGACACGAGTAAAGAATCTAGAATTTTGATCTAGAATTTTGAAATTCTAGATTCTACATACATTATTTTTGTTCAACAGTAAAAAGTGCAATGTAGTGGAAAACAGTTAAATACTGTTTTTAACAGTATAGTTGGTAACCCTAGACTAAATGACTACGATACCTGAAGAATTTTGCTGTCTTTTTAGCGTTTTGTACACAGTGTTGGCAAAAAGTTAATCGTGACTAATGATTAACGATTACGATTAAAAAGTTAATCGACATTTTGTGATGTAAGATTAATTTAATCATAATCAAAATTTTGACGATTACGATTATAATCGTAATCATTAATCGTTAATCACGATTAAAAATGTACGATTAATTTATAGTACGAACTGGAATTAAAAAAATAACTGGTAAATCGGACTTTTTGGAACGAAGTTACTTATCGCGTATTGCGAAAGGGGGCTAGACGGAAAAAATTAAGTGGAGGAGTGGATTTATTACAGAAAACGTCATTCGATCTGTACTAACATTAGATTGTTGTTTGTTTATCTGTTAAATAGTGTCATCTAACGTTTACTTAGGTTAACACAATAGGCTTAGTCACTTTTTTGTTAATTGTATTATACTTTAATCAGCAATGACATTTTTAATCAAATTAATGATTACGATTAATGATTAAGTTTATTAGTCGCGATTATGATTAATTTAATCGTGATTAATTTAATCACGATTAAGTTAATCGCGACTGATTTAAGCACGATTAAGTAATCGATCAAAAAAATAATCGATTAATGCCAACATTGTTTGTACATCTATTTTTTTCAGACTAAAAGTGGTAATAGACGCAATGAAACAAAGAAAAGAAATAGAGAAACAAATAGAGATATGTGAGAAGAAGAAATTGTGGCTAGAGTACCAGGACTTAAGAGAGAAGGTAGTGGAGTATTCAAACGATAAGAAGAGAGCGGAGAATATAGTGAAGAGCCATAAAACTAAGGTGGAGCCGCTGGAACGAGTTATAGAGAACGCTAAAGGCAGTATCCGAAAGATGGAGCAACAGAAATTGGCTGCAGTAAGTTTTTTTTCTATACGTTACTGTTTAGCGAGATTTTACGCGCACGTACCTTTTTTTTTTGCTTGACGTTTCGGCAGGGTTACACCTGCCGTGGTCACAAGCAGACTGTCTGGCGATACTATTCCGTCAATGAAGTAGGTTGATTTTCATCTATCTACCCTCGATGTGGACGAATGTCCACTATTAAGCCGCGTACACACTACACTCACTGTGTCCGGTTTTTTAGTCGACTTAAAATCGCGATGTTGAATTTTTGCTATCACTGTTTAAATCCTTCTTCCCGATCGAAATTCTTGTGTTTCTTAATCTCAATCGCTTCACGCACAACTCTTGAGTAAAAATGGCGATCAGGGGAAGGATTTGTGGACGATGGAATTCGATCCAATGATTGCTGCCTGCTTCCAGTATGTGCTCCGCAATCGCTCATTTATTAGTCTGACTTTTTTTAAGCCGTGAACCTTTGAACCTTTTCAGCGATAGTCAAATAATAGCAAAAAACAAAAAAGGTACGTGCGCGTTAAATCCCGCTTAACAGTAACGTATAAATAATTATGCAACGCGATAGTTTTTTTTTCTAACTAAAACCATACCTTTAATTTTTGCCCGACTGCCGAAAGGAGGGTTATGTTGTGTAAAACTTTTAACAGATTTCGACATATGAGGGGTCATTGAATTCGACTCAATTGTGGGAGTGACTTGGAGGAGACTTTTTTATTACTCCTTTTTGTTTTCACATTGATATATCTTTTGTCACTCCCTCAGCTGAGACGAGTATTTATAATAAATATTTTAAACTAATATTGACTCAAGCACGCCACATTTTTATTTACAGAACAGAAAAATAGACGTTCTCAAAGATCAGGCTAAAGAAACGATAGACGCGGTTCGTACGCAAGAGTTCAAGCTGAAAGAGATAGAAGGCTCTTATCAAGACAAGTTAGAGCGGCACAGGAATAGAGAAAGAGAACTACAGGAGGCTGAGGCTAAACTGGAGAAGTTGGAGATGGACAAGAGCAGATTGGTGGAGAAAGTAGGAGATGGTAAGTCAATAATAATACGAGCCTATTACTGTCCCACTGCAGGGCAAAGGCCTCTTCTCATACTGAGAAGGCACGAGCATTGATCACCACGCTTGGTCAAGGCGGATTGGCGATTTCGGACTTTTATTTACTACAAGTCCAGGTTTCCTCACGATGTTTTCCTTCACCGAAGTCTGTGATATCCAAGATAAACTTTAGTTGGCAATTTCGGACTTTTATTTACTACAAGTCCAGGTTTCCTCACGATGTTTTCCTTCACCGAAGTCTGTGATATCCAAGATAAACTTTAGTTGGCAATTTCGGACTTTTATTTACTACAAGTCCAGGTTTCCTCACGATGTTTTCTTTCACCGATGTCTGTGATATCCAAGATAAACTTTAGAAGGTACTTATGAACTGAAAAAGTCACATTGGTACTTGCCAGGATTCGAACCAACAGCTTCTTGCATGAGAGGCGGGCGCCTTAACCACTAGGCCATCACAACATTAACTAGCTGTATACTATCTATACTAATATTATAAATGGGAAAGTGTGTCTGTCTGTATGTTTGTCTTTCTTTCACGGCAAAACGGAGCGACGAATTGACGTGATTTTTTGAAGTGGAGATAGTTGAAGGGATGGAGAGTAACATAGGCTACTTTTTGTCTCTTTTTAACGCGAGCGAAGCCGCGGGCAAAAGCTAGTGATATTATAATTAACTAGGTGTTCCTCGTTTTGTAAGGTTTTTGGTTACTGCTTCGCTCCCATGGGACATAGCGTGATTTTATAGGGTGACTGGTAACTAGTGTACGATATTAAACGCGTGATTGTGCTCATGATAACAAACAATTTTTGTTTTGGGAGCAAAGTCGAAATCGCAAACAGATATATCAGCTGTTCATTAGATAAGCCAAACATAAATGTACTAGCTTCTGCCCGCGGCTTCGCTCGCGTTAGATAGAGACAAAAAGTAGCCTTTGTTACTCTCCATCCCTTCAACTATCTCCACTTTAAAAATCATGTCAATCCGTCGCTCCGTTTTGCCGTGAAAGAAAGACAAACAGACAGACAGACACACTTTCCCATTTATAATATTAGTATGGATTATCAGTTTGTTCTTGTTGTTTATTGTTATCATGAGCACAATCGCGTGTTTAAGTAACATACACTAATTACCAGTCACCCTACATTTAAAAAGGTTTAAAAAGGTACTTATACGACTTCCATCTTTAATAAAAACTGCACACTAACGCACACATACAATTAGACGTCAAAGTAGGATGGCATGATTCAAGTATTGCAAGTGAAAAAGAGACAAATATAATTAGCGACTGAGGTAAATGGGGTGAAATATGGGTTTAATATTGTTCTTTACATTTCTTCTGTCTGTCATTGACTGAATGTACTCTGGCAGCTGGGAGTTTGTCATGCTCACTCAAATGTCTCACTGACGGTGGCGTGTGTGTTGGATCATTTGGTTCCCTTCAAAATGGTTGAGCTATTTGGTGCCGAACCACACGTCATGTTCGTGAACGGGCGCTGTCTGCTAAGACTGGTCATCTCTTAGCTGCCACAGTTATTTCAAAATTTGTTTTGTTTATTTTAATATTTCCAACATCTACGACTTGTTACGTTGTTCTCACATAGTACTTTAAATTCTACAATGAATGATGTAACCAAATTTTTGTAATCTATTGATTTTAAAAGAGTGTCCATGGAGTTTCTTGCTTGCTCTTCTCCAGGACACTTAGGCCCGTATTAATAGACGTCACTCAACTCCGAGACGCTCTCAAGTCTCTTGCTGTCCTTGTCATTCTAAAGGGAAAAAATAAGGACAACAATAAACTTGAGAGCGTCTCAGAATTGAGTAACGTTTATTAATACGGGCCTTACTCTTTGGAACGAGCAACTAGCTTCATTTTTCTGACAGACTGACACCTTGACGATTCAAAAGTACCTGTAAATGGTTTATTTGAATAAAATAGTTTTGAGTTTGAGTTTGAATAACCACATTTTATAGTGCCACTGTCTGTCTGCCTATATCCTAACTACACCTTTTTACTTATAATATCATTGAAACAAAGTAAAAAAAAATTTTGGTGGATGTAGCGCCTACCTCTCGTTTTGTAGGTTGTGGTTTTGAATCCTGGCAAGTACCAATTACTTTTTCAATTCAGTACTTTCTAAAGATTATTTGGACATAACTGACATCCCGTGCCTCGGAAAGCACGTAATGCTGTTGGTCCCGGTTGTCTTTCGTAGAACTTTGACAGTCGTTACGGGTCGTCAAAAGCCAAAACATCTGGCCAGTCTAGTCTAGAGATATCGTGTCGCCCAGTTACTGGGTTGTAGAGGTCTGATAGGCAGTCGCTTCACGTAAAATACTGGTATCCAGCTGAACCCGGTTTGGGATGGAAGCCGACCCCAACATAGTTGGGAAAAGGCTAGGAAGATGATGATGATGATTGGTGTCGACACCCTATTTTTAACTTCAACTTTTATATTTATTATGGCAATCCACCGAATTTTCGGTGATTTCTGCCAATGTCCAGTTTGAAAATAATATTATAGTTTAAATGACAATTGTACGGTTATTCAATTATAGTATGGAGATCATACACGTGTTCTTATAACCAAGAACACGAGATGACTCCCACCCTATTTCTAAGCCATCGATGTCTGCTTGACGGGTTGTATGTCATGCAATACGATTCAATTTATTAGCTACTAGCTTTTGAACGCGGCTTCGCCCGTATTGTCAAAATGTAAGCAAATAAGTATTCTATGTCCTTTCTCGAGACTATGGGACTATCTTACTGCCAAATTTCATGTAAATCTGGTCAGTAGTTTAGACGTGAAAGCGTAAGAGGCAGACAGAGGTACTTTGGAATATTTAATATTAGTATGTACTAGCTGTCCCACGCGGTTTTACTCGCGTTATGGTTAATTTTTAGTCACTGCTTTGCTCCCTCGGGTCATAGCGGGATGTTATGTAGCTTATGTCTTATTCTGTATAATAAGCTATATTACTGCAAAATTACATCAAAATTCGTTTAGTAGTTTTTGCGTAAAAGAGTGACAATCACATACAAACTTTAACATCCATACTAATATTATAAATGGGAAAGTGTGTCTGTCTGTCTGTTTGTCTTTCTTTCACGGCAAAACGGAGCGACGAATTGACGTGATTTTTTAAGTGGCGATAGTTTAAGGGATGGAGAGTAATATAGGCTACTTTTTGTCTCTTTTTAACGCGAACGAAGCCGCGGGCAAAAGCTAGTATTAGTATAAGTATAGTATATTATGTGACAAAAGCTAGTTTATAATATTAGTAAGTTGTTAGAAGGTACACTATTCGTATTAAATGTTTATATGTGTAATAAGTACAAAGATATGCACGTTTTAAGGCGCTGTCCATAGCGTACACCTTGTAAAACGTCTAGATTTTCGTCGCGAAGTTAGCCGTATCTATACATACCACAAGCCAGAAAAAAATACAGTGTATAGTCTAATATATAAAGAAAAGACTTACACAAAAACAATTTGCAAAAGTGGTCTAGAACGACGAAAAAAAAATGTTCAAATAGACCCCTGAAAAAAAATTTTCGTCGCGAAGTTCTCAATTTTTTCAGCGACAACCACCATATTTTTTATATCTATAACAAAGAAAATTTAATAAACTAAAGACATATCTAAAAATTTTAATACACAGAACTGTATCTTTTTAAATATTTAATTAAAACTGTAAAATGATTTACATTTTTGCGGACATGCTATTCAAGTAAAATGAAACGCCAAAATATTTTCGACCTTATTTCTATTAATTCGATGCACTACTGTCGTACATTGTGTCAAGCTTGTGTCAGTCCACGCCCAGTCGGCAGCTAGCCGTGCTACGAGAGGTCACGTCCGATTTTTACACATTTGGTCCATTATTATTTTCGCGCTTTGTTTATTTTTTGATTCTTTGTTTTTGATTTTAGTAATTTACTTATATGTGGTTCGTGTTTCTAAGCAATGGGAATAAAAGAAATAAAGAGTTGCAATAACGGATTTGTACAAGAAAACGACGTAATAAAAGTAAAAAAAATAAGTATACAAGTAAGTATTCCTTTTTTTTATACCCATTATGGCATTATTAGTATCAATATATTATGAAACTCATTTATCTTTTGGTAATTCGTAAAAAATAGGCAAACAAAATACATCAAAATAAAAACCAATTTTTGTCTACAGATAGACCAACTTATCTGTGAACTGAAGGAGGGCGACACTGTCAATACAGCGTTGCTAAGAGAAGAGACAGAGCTATACTCAAATGAAGTAAAATGTATGACTGAAATGTCATGTCAGCCGTAGTTCCAATTTTAGCCATTTCACAAATAAGTTGGTAAAACAGTAGCTGCGGCTATGTGGCGCTAATATGCTGCACGCTCCGCGTGCGGCGTACGAAAAACGACGAGGCCTAAAATGGCGCTTCGGTAGACCGACGTACACGAAATTAGTATTATATTGTTTCTATACTTATTTTTTGTGCCCGTTTACTTTGTGATATTATTTTGTAATAAACTTGTTTTTGTGAACATAAATTATTTTTGCAAATCTACATTATGAAAATTAAATTAGTTCAAAAACTGTTTTATTTTATTGGTTTCATTGTTAGAAAAGAAATTATCTGTGCCAATGTAAAAATCGTGCTTTTTATATTTAATTACAGAGAACTCAAGAATTTTCAACTCAATAGGTCTGAAACATCCCTATCACTTCTAACTGCAGTTAATCCAACCGCGACAATAAAGGAACCATTGAAGAACAAAATTACGAGTATGTGTCATCAAAGTAAAATAATCAACGGTTTTTTTTATTGAACTGCCCCCTTACCATGACGTTTGACACGTTGTCAGCGTTAGACACGTTGTCTAGCGCCGTCTCTTTCCCCATGAAAGTAATATCAAAGTATTACAGGCGTCCGTCACTCGCTCCAGGCCACGCGTTTTATGCCTACCGCTTCGCGTACCGTCGACGGTACAACGAACACCGGGCTGTCGCGCGCCCGGCTGTGTGCTCGCGCGTCACGGGTACAGCGCTGACTATCAAAATGCCGAAACCACGTAATTATTGTGTGATTATTGTGCCATTCCCTGTTTCCCAATTCTCCTGTTCCCTTTTGATTATTTATTAAAATTATTCAACGCGGTTTTGAATACGACACTAAAATATAATAATCGGGAATTCAAGGGACGAAAAATATGCATCAGTCATTTTATTAAACTAAAAAATATTTGATCAACAAATAAAAAAAATATTGTTTTCTAAAACATTCGTTTTATTACCATTATCATCATACGTATAACCCTAGCACATTTACTAGATGGCACGCACACACGTTATTCGCGCGGCGGGCCAAAGAATCTCAACTCTCTTTGTGCGTACTTATTGTACATTTTTCCTCGCTGCAAACAGCTGGTATTATTATTATAATTTTGTAGGCTATTATAGCGTAGGTATTTTCGTTTTTGTATTGGAGTGAAGTATCTGTTACGTAGTAACTATTTATTAATCTGTGGTATTACTGCTATAAGGCTTGTGGTTAGGCCCCTGGTCATTGTGATACAACTTTTATAATAAGACAAAGTCCGAATAGTTACATTTCGACGAGTCATCTCACTGATGATGTCATAATAGTTTCAGCACCCCACACATCAAATAAGCATTTTTATACATGGTACATGAAGTTGCCTCTGAGTTGGTGGTACCAGTAACTTTTTTGTTGATACTGAAAATACCATTATTTTTGTCGTATCTCCATATAATCCATACTAATATTATAAATGGGAAAGTGTGTCTGTCTGTCTGTCTGTCTGTCTGTTTGTTTGTCTTTCTTTCACGGCAAAACGAAAGCGACGGATTGACGTGATTTTTTAAGTGGAGATAGTTGAAGGGATGGAGAGTAACATAGGCACTTTTTGTCTCTCACTAACGCGAGCGAAGCGCGGGCAGAAGCTTGTATGCTCTAAAAGAGAACAAAATTCCATTATTATTTGAATTTTGTTCTCTTTTAGGGCATTATCCAGACCGTTTTTGAAAGCCACTTTAGACATTTGACTTCGAATACTGTGTCTTGGCCTATCAAACCATCCGGCGTGGCGCCAATAAAAGGATATTCGTGGTCTACAAATAAACCTCAAGGATCAATGATAACATTTTCTTGGATAAGTTGCTACAAAGCGAGTTGTTCATTTTCTACGCCATGTGCAATTGCCGTTACATTGCTGAGATTGAATTTATACTAGGTGTATTTTTGGTCTTGCTCAACCTGCTAGGAGATGTTTCTACTCATAAAAACCAACAACTTTTATTATAGAACCAACTCTGATATGTCGAAAAAAATTATCACCTGTTTCATACATGGTTGGGACGGCATTGAACTTTTCTTAGAAACAGCTGATATTTTTTTCGCGATTTCAGACTTGGTTCTATAATAAAAGTTGTTTGTTTTCAAGGGTAGAACATTTCCTAGCAGGGTGAGCAAGACCAAAAATACACCTATAGTCTGTTTTTTTTTTTAACAAACGAGTACCAAAAATTTTTCTGCATTTTTATTGGTCCACATAATCAGCATAAGTGTTATCATTAGTGTTAAAAGCATTGGCTCCGCCTCGACTAATTTCCCATCTATCTCTGTCCAATACCGGAAATATAAAAGAGATATACTTAGTACTCGTTTGTTAAAAAAAAATAGACTACAGTATAAAAGTATTGCACCAAGTTGGCTATCTATCTATCTTTTGTTGAGAGATCAGAAATATGCACGGTCCTATCTGTAATGAACGAAAACATACAGCAAGAAAGCTGTAACAGACAGCTAAATTTTGACTAAATGTATAAGGATCTCATTAGTGTCTAATGCTGTCTAATGAGTTAATCATAATCATTATTCACCTACAATGGTCCTGCCGGGGTTGCGGAATGTTTATAAAATAGTTACCGTGACCTGGAACATAAAGGGCAATCGAAGGAACATTAGTGGTTTTAGGCAGTAAAAGTCTGACACGCCCCCGCCGCACCCAGGACGGGAGCAGTCATTTGATGATTTCCCACTCACAAAAAAAAAAATAATTCACCTACAATATTCCCACTTATCTTTGTATTTCTTTTTTCAAATAGGAATTATTTGATTTTAACCGACTTAAAAAAAGGAGGAGGTTCATTTCGTCTGTATGTTTTTTTGTATGTTTGTTACGCGATATCTCCGTCAATTGTAACCAGATTTTGAGGGTTCTTTTTAGGGTTCCGTAGTCAACTAGGAACCCTTATAGTTTCGCCATGTCTGTCTGTCTGTCCGTCCGTCCTCGCTTAATCTCTGTGACCGTTATCACTAGAAAGCTGAAATTTGGTACCAATATGTATATCAATCACGCCGACAAAGTGGTAAAATAAAAATTGTAAAAAAACGTTTTATTAGGGTAGCCCCCCTATATGTAAAGAGGGAAGTATTTTTTTTTAAATTTAACCCTTACGTGTGATATATTGTTAGATAGGTATTTAAAAATGAATAGGGGTTTACTAAAATCATTTTTGATAATGTCAATATTTTGGAAATAATCGCTTCAAAAAGAAAAAATCAAAGCGTCCCCCCCCCCCCTCTAACTTTTGATCCGTAGGTTTAAAAAATATGAAAAAAATCTGGAAAGTAGAACTTTATAAGGACTTTCTAGGAAAATTATTTCGAACTTGATAGAAAGAACAGTTTTTGTACAAAAAAGACAAAAAGGTTGTACAAAATAATTTCTGCGTACTTAGTATGTCAACGTAACAAAAGCCTTTTTTTAAACTTATAAGTGGGAACACTTATTGTGACGGTCGGGAAACTACGGAACCCTACATTGAGCGTGGCCCGACACGCTCTTGGCCGGTTTTTTGTTTGATAAGTTATGATGCAGTGGTAGTCCCATATAAAGGACATGTTATGAAATGGGCTTAAAATAATTTTGTTTTTGAACAACTATCATGTGCGGTTTTTCTGGTAGGGAACATTGTCCAGGATGGCCATACAAAAACAAAAAAAAATATTAAAAGCACCATTATTTAAAAAATAAATATTTAAAATCTAGATATTTTTTATCGTAATATTATTTTTGTACATTGGAAAAAGAAAACCTGCTACAGTATTATTTTTATAGCATATTATACGCCTTTCTGTTATTTCAAACCGTTTAAATGGCTTTAAAATAAAACCAAGTAATTATATGCATGATTTGGATTTATGAAAATGATCCCTTTGCGTCTTTTTAAAACAATAAAACCTTAGAATAAAACATTACTTGTGTCAGGTTGACGGGTTGTAACCTCCGCAGTTGTAAATGTCACACTTGAATTTGACACTTGATTTGCCGGTTACTATGACAACGACATCCAACAGAACATGGACAACTTTTTAAGGGAAAATGAAATTGTTGTTTTACTTTATCTTTCTCGCAATTTTTCTTTATTTGCTCACCGTTTAGACCTACCCTGGACTACGACAAACATTTTAAACCCAAAATCAGCTCAATCGGCTCAACCGTTCTCTAGTTTTAATCAGACTAACGAACATCAATTCATTTTTATTTATATAGATAGATAGATATATATATATACAAGGTGTATTTTTGGTCTTGCTAAACCCGCTAGGAGATGATTCTACTCATAAAAACAAATAACTTTCATTATGGAACCAACTCCGAAATCGCGAAAAAAATATCAGCTGGTTCATACATTATGGCCCGAGGGCATTGAACTTTTCTTAGAAACAGCTGATATTTTTTTCGCGATTTCAGAGTTGGTTCCATAACAAAAGCTGTTTGTTTTCATGGGTAGAATCATCTCCTAGCGGGTTGAGCAATACTAAAAATACACCTTGTATATATAGATATATATATATACATGTGCCAATAAGTATGTACATCTTAATAAGAAAATTCTCATTTTTTATTCCAAAATGACCTAAAATGGTGCTTTTTTTAAGTGATAATTTAATTTTAAATTTAAGTCATTACCAAATATCCTTAACAAACCAATTTTTAATTATGAATTAATGTTTTCTTTTTATGATAAAGAATCCCGATCTTTTTTACCAAGACAGCTTTCTATATTGTTGCACTAAGAGGTACCACTAATTGACCCAAGTGTGTACATATACATATATTTTTTTAAAGTTATGTACGATATAACTCATTACGCTAGGTGGCTCGATTTACGATTCCGGGAGTATAGAATACAGACGGCTTCAGAATACGGCCGCGCGCTGCCGAAAAGTAGGCGGAGCTTCGCGCTCAATTTCGCCGCCGCTGCTTCACCCCCGCGAATACCTAAAGATTAGCTACTTACCGGGCCTTAAATGACAAGTCAAAACATTAAACAAAAGATAAGCCACGTAACGATGTATTGACTTAAGCCAGATGCATATGACGGTGCCCTATCCCTTACTTAAAGAATGTAATAAAATTGTTAAAAATGCTTTTACCCGATTGAATGGAGGGCTATGTTTTCGGGCGTATCTTATGTATGTCTCATTTTATGGCACGCTCTTAAGCCTGAACCGTTTAACGGATTTCGACATATGAGGTGTCGTTGAATTCGTCTCAGTTGTGGGATTGACATAGGGTATAATAGTTTGAAAAAAAAGGAGAAATAAAAAATTCAATAATCAAAAAATTCAACCGCAATTTCGGCGAAATTGAAACAGAAACGACGCCACCGACTTCCGATATTGCAGTTGGGTTTTTTGTTTTTTTTTATGTTTCCTTCACCAAGTATAGAATACAATCAGAACCCTATTATTAAAACTCTGGTATCCGCCAAACTGTCTGTCTCCTATATAATAGACTAGCTGCCCCCGCGGTTTCACCCGCTCCATTTTAGGTTTTTGCTTAATGCTCTGCTCCCGTCGACCTATGTCGTATTCTGAAGTATAAGCAATAGTACTGCAATCCATACTAATATTATAAATGGGAAAGTGTGTCTGTCTGTCTGTATGTTTGTCTTTCTTTCACGGCAAAACCGAGCGACGAATTGACGTGATTTTTTAAGTGGAGATAGTTGAAGGGATGGAGAGTACCATAGGCTACTTTTTGTCTCTTTCTAACGCGAGCGAAGCCGCGGGCAAAAGCTAGTATTTCATAAGAATCCGTGCGTTTTTGCGTGAAAGAGTAATAAACATCCACACACACTCATACATACTTTCACATTTATAATGTTAGTAAATAGGATAATTAGGCAATAGATAATTTCACAGATGATGTATTTCTGGTGTTGCTAAAAAAACAAATACTAAAATAAATATTTACGGAGGTCCTATACAACAAACATGATTTTTTGCCGATAACATCCACGCGACTTCGATTTGCTCTTAACCGTTTGTTTTTTATATTCATTATCTCATCATCATCTCCCTAGCCTTTTTCTCAACTATGTTGGAGTCGGCTTCTAGTCTTACCAGATTCAGCCGAATATTAGTGTTTTACGTAAAGCGACCGACTATAAGACCTCCACAACCCAGTAACTAGGGCGACACAATATCTCTTGGTTAGACTGGTCAGAGTTCTAGGAATGACGACTGCGACCAACGGCTTTACGTGCTTTCCGAAGCACGGGATGTCAGTTATGTACAAATAATCTTTAGAAAGTACATATGAATTGGAAAAGTCACATTGGTACTTGTCCGGATTTGAACCATGACGACGTTATTCATCTCAATGGACATTTAATTATTCACAGAAACCAGAGTGAAAATGAAGTTGGCGGAATTACACAAACCTCTATCGAAAACGAAAGCAGCCATAGACAATATGAATAAGCAGAAGTTGGAAGTCCAATACGATTTGGAGAACAATGTTATACCACAGATCAGACTTTATCAGAACAGGTATGTATCCTAGCCTTTTCAGAATACCAATGTTTTATTTGAGCAGCTTTGGGTTCGATTCCCACCGATGTCAAATTTTTGTGATAAGCATGATTGTGCTGTAGTTGAGGAATAGTTGTAATAGTTACCGCGGCCCCGGAACCTAAAGAACAACCCAAAGAACAAGGGTGGGTTTTAGTCAGTAAAAGTCTGACACTCCCTCTCGCCCCGGCCATGGTGGGAGAAGTCATTTGATGATTTACTATCCATAAAAAATAATGATTGTGCTGCGTCAGAATGTAATTAATTAGTAACGAGCTTTTGCCCGCGACTTCGTCTGCTTAGAATAATAGTTCCCGTTTCCGGGATATTTCCGGGATGAAAATCCTTATCTCCTTTCTCGGGTCCCAGACTATATCCTTACCAAATTAAATCATTCAAATCAGTTCAGTGGTTTAGGCGTGAAGAAGAGACAGACAGACGGACAGAGTTACTTTCACATTTGTAGTATTAGTATGGAAGTATAAATAGGGTGGATTTGTATGTATTTTTAAATTATACAAGTATGTATATTTTATCTGATTACAATGAATTTGCTCTGTCTATTGGGATTGGGACCAGTGTATGACTTATCCCAAAATATTTATTTTTATTGTTTTTTTAGGATACGTAAACTAGAAGATGTAGACAACAAACGTCTAGAGGTTTTGCGAGGGTACAGCGAGGATTGTTATAAAGCTGTCATGTGGCTGAGAGAGAATAGAGATATGTTCCAACACCCTGTTCATGAACCTATGATGCTTGAGGTAAGTTTGACGTTATTATAGGGCCTGAAGGGTCCCTACTTATTATCTCCTTAGCCTTTTCTCAACTATACTTTCATAACACAAGCTCTGCTTAGCTTGGAATTAGATAGCCGTGTGTAAGTTGTCTGAAGATATTTGTTTATACTGGGAAATGTTACGTTTACATTTAAATTTTTAATAAGCTCATGTTTTCACTACATGTATAAACATATTCTTGTGTTGCTTTACTGAAATAATTAATGAGGGTTTTTTGGCAGCACGTAGGCGTCGGGTCCGACTGCGGCGTGATTGGTGGATTTTGACATATCGGCAAAACGGTATGACATTGACAAATATGTCAAAAATTCACCAATCGTGCTGCAGTTGGACCTGACGCCTACGTATTGCCATCTAGCGGATTTCTCATGTGCAAAAAACCCTCAATGTGAGCAATGTGACGAAATATTTTTTGTTTTAATATCATTCAATTTTATTTGTGGTGACATTTTATTATATTATAATCTTTTTATGAAAATGTTGTGCATGCCTTTAAGTGATGTGTTTACGCACAATTGAAAACTTGTTTTTACATTACATTGATGTACTTGTAAATATGTCGTTGATATGCCTTGTTTAAATAAATCCAGCTGAATACGAGTGGTTTACGTGAAGCGACGGCCTCTCAGACCTTCACAGCTCAGTTATTAGGTGGTGATGGTGACCCTAAAAAAATGCTATGTTCCAAGTAACTTTACAAGAAATTTTCTTATATTATTTATTTTTAAACTGTATGTATGTGGTATTTAAACTTTTTCTATCCCTGAACACGTGAATTACAACTGACAACCTACATCGCGATATAGATTGAATGTAGTTATCGGCATATTATATGTTACCGGCCAAACCCGATTTCAGGACAAACTAGTTTTGCCAAGGCTAAATTAGTCTTGCCTCGACTTAGGGCACCCCGACTCGGACAGGTTAGGTTAGGTTTCGTGGTAATTTTTTTAAACCACCTAGAAATAGGAGCCCTGCCCAGCGGGGCTCCTTCGACCTATCGTTGACTAGTTTAGCCTAGGCAAAACTAGTTTGTCCTGAAATCGGGTTTGGGCGGTAACATATACAAAAATCCCTATTAAAACCGTTGGTCAGTAGGATGCTCCCTTTTCTGAGGAGGATGAGGGACTTTACTCTGTTCCTCATACCTCCAAATGTCCACCGTACGGAAATGAAAACACGTGTTAACTCACGCCAAAATCGCTTGTCATATAGGCATTGCAATTTAATCTGAAAAACGTGATTAAATTTCATGTTATCGTCTGAATAATTTGTTGATAAGTTGTTATTACTATAATTATTCTTGTAAAGATATCATTAGGTAAAATATAATCTAAACTGCTGATTTTATATTATATCTACTGATTAGTTAGGCGTTCTCACCAAGTCAATGAACTTTCTAGAATTCTGTCTAGCCTAATGAATAGGCGAGACCAATTAAATTATAAGTGAAAAGGTGTAGATGGGTTATAAGCAGTCAAAAAGTGGCACTTTAAAAGTTTGCTATTGACCAACATTTTGCTGAGTATCGCGTTGACATTTGACATTTATGTCTTTTTCACTCGCACTATTACTTCAATCATACCTTGACGTGTAATGTGTGCGTTAGTATGCCGTTTTTAAAGATAGAATTTCGTTTAGGTAACCTATCTACACTTTTTTATTACTTATAATTTCTTTGGGCGAGACGACGAAAAATTTGTTAAGTCCGTCAGTTAGATTTTCAAAAAATTTTGGACACATATTTTTTGATTTATCTGGTAAACGAAAAATGATAACCATACAGTGCATTGAAGTTTCGCGTGACGTCACTCCTAGATAAAAATTTTACTAAACAGTGAAATCACAAGCCCCCATTCCTAATTTGTAATGCTTTTTCTGTTTCTATTTTTTTATTAACCTTTCGACGACTAAGCGACAGCCGGCTGGCGGGCTGCTATTGTCTTTCTACTGTGTCTCAAATCACGTGTGTTCGAAGGTTTAAATATCTTATTTACTTTTTTTTTGGACGTTGGAAATCATCAAATAAGTAACTTCTCCCATCCTGGGTGCGGCGGGAGGGCGTGTCAGAATTTTACTGACTAAAACCCACTCATGCTCCTTCGGTTGCCCTTTATGTTCCGGGGTCACGGTAACTATTATAAACATTCCGCAACCCCGGGAAGTACAATTTACATAATAATTATGATGTTTACACGGATGTGTAAAAGCGATATTAATAAACAATTTAATTTAATCTCCTCACTTTCTCCTCAGATAAGATTCACAGACCCGAAGTTCGCGCGCTACCTCGAATCAACGGTGTCCGGTCGCGATCTAGTTGCGTTCACGTTCGAGTCCACCACAGACATGAACCTGTTTCTGTCTAAAGTCCGCAACGAGTTGGGACTGAAGAGAGTCAACGCGATCTGCAGTCAAGGACGCCCGCCTGCGTCGAACAATATTCAGCAGTTGAGGTACTTTATACTAACCAGGCGGAGACGTCAGGAGTCGCAGGACGACTTATATACTTTTGACGTTATACTAAGTGTATTTTTGGTCTTGCTCAACCCGCTAGGAGATGATTCTACCCATGAAACAAACAACTTTTATTATGGAACCAACTCTGAAATCGCGAAAAAAATATCAGCTGGTTCATACATTATGGTCGGAGGGTGTCTAGGGCTAGACTTATACTGTGGTGTGTTAGGTATTGTGTGCGGAGCTGAAAAGAAATCCTGGATGCCAATATACTAACTGATTTATTACTTTAAAATTTTTACAATATTGCTTGTCCTTATATGCGGAAATGAATACAAAACTAGTGGTCGGTCGCGGTGTGAAATGATCCGGTGCACTCTTATATAGGCTCGGTGACGAGGAGGGAGGGGGCGAGCGGGCCCCCCGCCCGTCGCAGGGTTAGGCGTCAACAGAGGGCATTGAACTTTTCTTAAAAACAGCTGATATTTTTACCGTACACTAACTACACACGTGATTGTGCTCATGATAACAAACAATGTTTATTATGGGAGCAAAGCCAAAATCGCGAATAAAATATCAGCAGTTCAGTACATTAGGCAAACATAAATGTACAGAACAGCTGATTTTTTTTTTCGCAATTTCTGGTATGTTCCCATAGTAAAAGTTGTTGGTTATCATGAGCACAATCACGTGTTTAAGTATCGTACACTATTTACCAGTCATCCTATTAAAAAAGATTATTTAACTAGCTTTTGCCCGCGGCTTCGCTCGCGTTAGAAAGAGACAAAAAGTAGCCTATGTTACTCTCCATCCCTTCAACTATCTCCACTTAATAAAATAAAATAAAAATTATTGAAAAACAAAAAACCCGACTGCCTGAAAACTGAAAATAAAGAAACAAGCCCAGCAGTTTAGAATTCTGTTAAGTAATACTAAATAAATACACAATCGAAATAGTTTTATAATCTATACACACATAAAACAAATCATAAATTCTAATGCAGAACAGAAGGACTCACAGTCAGGGCCCGTTCAAATTTTACCAATCAATTCTTCCCAAGGGGCCCCGACTGTAAGCCGTTCTGTTCTGCATTAGAATTTATGATTTGTTTTATGTGTGTATAGATTATAAAACTATTTCGATTGTGTATTTATTTAGTATTACTTAACAGAATTCTAAACTGCTGGGCTTGTTTCTTTATTTTCAGTTTTCAGGCAGTCGGGTTTTTTGTTTTTCAATAATTTTTATTTTATTTTATACTTTTTAGTTATGGTTCATTGACTTTGTTATAAGATGGAAAATTTTGCAATCTAGTCAATTTATTGAGGGAGTTAATATCGTGAGGATTATTAAGTAACTTGCGGTGGTGATGATTAGTCCCTCTAGAGACCTAACTCGGCTCAAAGCTGCATATGCTTGATCTTTAGCTAAAACGAGTGAACTTAAATCAACCACAGCTTGGTCCAAAGTAGTTCCTTGAAGCAGAGGTGGAAACGCACCGCCCAAGCCCTTTCAGATGTTCTGTTACCGGATTCCCTTGGCCCTGGCACCACTGGCTTCTGTCCACGACTCTAATTATCTTTTGCAAATTCACCAGGTCTGAGCATCATAGCTTAGTACGGGCATGTCGATGAATTTGCGCTCCAAGGATATCGGCGGATCACCTAAACTGTGGACTAGTAGCTTTTAAGGCGTTTTCGATTCAGCAATCGATTTCTTACACCTGTCTTTACCCGAAAGAAACTGACTGGCCCTAAAAAACATACGTACTTAAAATATAGTACATTAATACGTATTTTCTACCTATCCTACCCGATCTTACTCTTAGGGCCATATTTCAACATCATCAACTTGGTGGCGTCACCAACAAAATGTACGGAGGTTGGCGCTCCTATAAGTGAACTGAACTGTATACCCACATTTTGTTGGTGGTGTGACCCGAGTTGAGTAACCTGGAGTCTTAATGAAACGTGGCCCTTATGTTGGGCATTGACGATCGTTTCTTCGCGTCAGTTGAACTGACGTCGCACCAAAACTGCCTGTGAGTGTATGATCGTCATTCCAATAGCTCCGTGTAGTTTATATGTATATCGTTTTCGGTCGCATAGACAGACCACACATAGCTACCAGTTGGGAGCTCAGATCGTGCGTCAAGCGTATGCCAACTTTCGATGGGGGAAACAGTGGGTTTTTTTTTTGTTAGAGGGAAATCACCAAATGACTTCTCCTGTCCTAAGATAGACGGGAGGGCGTGTCAGACTTTTATTGCCTAAAAGCCACTCATGTTCCTTCGGTTGACCTTTATATTCTGGGGCCACGGTAACAATTAGTACTATTCCGCAACCCCGGCAGGCATTGGCCCTAGAGAGTCCCTTCACGTGCTGATTGATATTTGAGGCGCACGTGGAACAAACGCGCCGACGACGCGGGCCTGGTCCTAGTCGGGCGGCGAGCTACCCATCACTCGCCGTCCGCAGACCCGCGCCTACGGTGGCCGGTAGCCGTCTTGCGACTCTCGACGTCTACGCCTGGGTCCCTGTCTGGGGCGTGAGGCTTGACGCTGCTTCACACGCGCCACCGCCTCCTTCTCCAGCATAACTGCTTCACAGAAGGAGGCGACGGCTTCCCATTCAGTCTCGCCCCGAAGCATGGCTTGAACCAGCGCCGGGCGCGAGAGGTCACCGCCGCCGATCGCCTCGCAGGGCACATCTCCACCGTATTACAGTGGGGTTTGAGAAGTCGGAAAGAACCCAACATAACCTTCTACTTTCCCCAGGCATAAGGTATAGATAAGGATTTCCCCACGAGATGAAAAGGGCTGAAGATTTGGAGGTTTATATTATGTTGTTTCCAAAGTACAATCGTCATTATCATTATTATCGAGGAAATTGCATACCAACTTCTATTATAAAATCAAGAAATGCAGGAATAGTCAAGAATTTAATTGAACCTGAACACCTCTATAAATAAATAAATAGTTTTAGAAAAGTAGTTGTAAAATAGTTTTAGTATCGCTAATTTATTAAATAATCATTTAAATTGTAGGTAGATGAATACTTCTGAAATAGTTTACTTTATGTAAGGCATTTATATTTTCGGGCGCGCACCCCCCTGAATCCTGGCGCCCTAGGCACGTGTTATTTTTGCCTTATTGTTAATCCGCCAATGTTTTTTTAATGTTTTGTTTGTTTGTATACCGTTTACACTTGAAATAAAAACTTAAATGAATAAGTAAAAAAAATAGCGAGAATGATTGTTATGTTATACAACTTTAAGTCGTTATATATTCTAAACTATTATTTAAAAAGAAAAATGAACAAAGGAACCTAAAGATGATATTAAAATACCTATTCAACGACACCCCACTCGACTTAGTTCATCGACATTTTTTTTTTCATTTTGACAATATGGCGTCTGGTTGTCGCTGTGGTGAATTTTGATTACTGTCATGTCTTTAGTGACACTCGCAAGGTTAAGACGAATCGATTGACGTAAGAATTATCAAAATCGGCCTACGCATTCGGTCTCTAGAACGCCACATAGAAACAAACATACATACATACATAGACTGATAAACACATTACCCTTCTTTGCGTCGCGCAGTCGGGTAAAAAATCACGTCAATTCGTCGCTCCGTTTTGCCGTGAAAGAAAGACAAACATACAGATAGAAAGAAACACTTTCCCATTTATAATATTAGTATAGTATGGATTTATTATTTCAGTTACCTGGGCTTCTACACGTATTTAGTAGACACGATATCGGCGCCGGACGCGATAGTCAGCTATCTTTGCAGGCAGTACAACATACACAGGGTCCCCATAGGGAACGACCATACCTTCAAGAATAGTAATAAAGTTCCTGCCAATATCAACTTCTATTTTACTGGTAAGTCAATTTTTACCTTATTTCGAATACCAGCTTTTGCCCGCGTGGAATAATAGTTCCCGTTCTCTGAAGGTTCCCGGGATGAAAACTATCCTATGTCCTTTCTCGGATCCCAGACTATATCTGTACCAAATTTCATTTAAATCGGTTCAGTTGTTTAGGCGTGAAGGAGAGACAGGCAGACAGAGTTACTTTCGCATTTTTAATACTAGCTTTTGCCCGCGATTTCGTCCGCGTGAATAATTGTTCCCGTTGTCAGAAGATTTCCGGGATAAAAACTATTCTATGTCCTTTCTCGGATCCCAAACTATATCTGTACCAAATTTCATTCAAATCGGTTCAGTGGATTAGGCGTGAAGAAGAGACAGGCAGACAGAGTTACTTTCGCATCTATAATACTAGCTTTTGCCCGCGATTTCGTCCGCGTGGAATAATAGTTCCCGTTCTCTGAAGGTTTCCGGGATGAAAACTATCCTATGTCCTTTCTCGGGTCCTTGACTACATCTGTACCAAATTTCATTTAAATCGGTTCAGTGGATTAGGTGTGAAGAAGAGACAGGCAGACAGAGTTACTTTCGCATTTATAATACTAGCTTTTGCCCGCGACTTCGTCCGCGTGGAATAATAGTTCCCGATCTCTGGGGATTTCCGAGATAAAAACTATCCTATGTCCTTTCTCGGGTCCCAGACTATATCTGTACCAAAATTCATTCAAATCGGTTCAGTGGATTAGGCGTGAAGAAGAGACAGGCAGACAGAGTTACTTTTGCAATTATAACACTAGATTTTGCCCGCGATTTCGTCCGCGTGAATAATTGTTTCCGTTGTCTGAAGATTTCCGGGATAAAAACTATCCTATGTCTTTTTTTCGGGTCCCTGACTATATCTGTACCAAATTTCTTTTAAATCGGTTCAGTGGATTAGGCGTGAAGAAGAGACAGTCAGACAGACCGAGTAACTTTCGCATTTATAATATTAGTAGTGGATGATGGCTCGAATGACTTTTACATTCATAAGTACTTTCTAAATTAATTTTGGACATCACTGATATCCCAGCATATGCTTACTCGCTGCTAACGTAGCGTTTTATTGGTGAAAGAAATTTTCAAATCTGTTGAGTGTTTTCAGAGCCATTAAATTATTAGCAAATCAACAAGCAAATAAAACTTTCCTCTTTATAATATTAGTATCGATTAACCTTTCAACGACCAAGCGACAGCCGGCTGTCGGGCTGTCTCTTTCTATTGTGTCTAGAATCACGTGTGTTGAAAGGTTTAATAATCTTTTTTTTTTACAGAGAACCACAGATTCGTGGTCCGTGTTTCTGCGTACAGTGGAGAGAAGTCGATCTCTACGAACGAGATCCGGCCGGCCAAGCTGTGCGCTAACACGGTGGATGCCGTGGAAATCGACAACTTTAATAGACAGTTAGTTTACTTTTATTTATTATGTTTATTTTAATTGCTCGTTGGCAAACTCAAGGTTTGCCAACGAGCAATGGAGCGCAGTATACTAGGTATCAAATTAACAGATCGAGTTCGAAACATTATACTGCGCTCCAAAACAGGAATAGCCGACGTTGCTCAAAAGGCTGCTCAACTGAAGTGGGACTGGGCAGGACATGTCTGCCGCATGCCGGACAAATTGTGGGCTCAAGTAGCACAGAGCTGGAACCCTGAGACGGGAAGACGGGGTCGCGGCAGACCACGAAGGAGATGGCGGGATGAACTGGACGGATTTATGCCCAATTGGATCGAAGAAGCGAAGGATCGCGAACGATGGAAGGACTGGAGGGAGGCCTTTGCCCAGGAGTGGGACAGAACAGGCTAACAAAAAAAAAATATTCCGACGCAATCATCAGCAGTATCGGTTTGACCGTTATGTGTATCTGTCATCGTAGCTCTTAAACATTGAAGCTTATACTCTTTACCTTTAACGACTAAGCGACAGCCGGCTGTCGGACTGCTATTGCCTTTCTATTGTGTCTCGAATCAGATTTAAACATTCACGCTTTTACTCTTAAACATTCAATCATCCAATTCGCACGTTAGACATCGGCAGGCAATATATATTTATTTAAACTTTGAGGGATAAGTAATATAGGGTGAAAAAAACTTTTTTGCATCCTAGGTGTTAAAGCCTAGGATTAAAATTGATTCATTAAAATGTCACAACCGGGATTTTAAGGTTTTATCCACCCAGTTACCGAGGCCCTGGAACATTAAGGGCAACCGAAGAAACATGAGTGGGTATTAGTCAGTAAAAGTCTGACACGCCCTCCCGCCACGCCCAGGACGGGAGAAGTCATTTGATGATTTACTACTCACCAAAAAAAGACCAAAGAAAAAATCATTATCAATTGACGTACTTTTTATGAGTTGTCAAAACAAGGTTTGATATGGCAATGTAACGTTATGACGTCAAAAAGTTAGCAACTTAATTGACTGACTATTTATTATTTTTTACAGTAAATTGAATATGAAACGGTTTTCAGGGCTAAAATTAGGAGAGGTCTTAAAGGAATTGTGCTTTACATTTCCTGGTTATGATGTAAAATACCCAATAATAGACGTTTAACCATTTTATTTTAGATTATCTGTATTCGAGCAAACAGCGCAAAGCCACAGAAACAAAATGCAGGAAATTGATAAAAAGCTTGAGATTCTGGAGAGCAATATGAACGAGCTGAATATTGAGAGAAAGGCTATTAACGAAGGCGTTGAGAAAGTAAGTAGTATAATAAATATAAAATCTTGAATCACTCTATATGTTAATGAAAAATGCATAAAAGGTCTAAGCTGACAGAGGGGAAAAGCAACTTCATTTTATTTATTTATATAACCACAGGTGAACCTAATACAATAGGGTAAGACTTAAAAAAAAATTCTGTAACTACAAATTAACAACATCTATAAATAATTATACATATGATTTTACATATTTCATATTTATTATTTTATACATATAACACCGCAGTAACCGCATAAAAACTTGCTTCCTGCAGAAGATCTTACCGTAAACTGACAGAAACTTCAATTTATACTGTGTAAAGAAAAAAAAAACACTGCCCCAAAGAAATATTCTTTTTATATTTCAAGTTTATGTGCAACAATTCTGTATTTTTATTTTTTAGCCTCTAGAGTGATTTTTTTATTTTTTACAAATGTAATAAAATATTCTGTACTGTTTATCTTCAACCTAAAGCAGCTGTTATTAGATATATTTGATATCCATATAAAAACCAGGTGATCTGTAAATCTAGACTATCCTACCTATCTCAGACATATTTATCTATTTAAAATTGTACTTTTACTTATTCTGTATAATGTACCCATGATTTTCAGATGCATAAAGCTTTATGATTATAATTTATAACTAGCTTTTGCCCGCGACTTCGTCCGCGTGGATTAATAGTTCCCGTTCCCGGGGGATTTCCGGGATGAAAACTCCCCATGTCCTTTCTCGGGTCCCAGACTATACCTGTACCAAATTTCATTCAAATCGGTTTAGTGGTTTAGACGTGAAGAAGAGACAAACAGACAGAGTTACTTTCGCATTTAAAATATTAGTATGGATATAGTATGGATCATGTACCCATGATTTTCAGATAAATAAAGCTTAATGATTATAATTTCTTGTAGGTAAGAACAATATCAGCCCAAATCAGGATACAGAGTAAGAAAGTGAACGACATAAAAAATGAACCGACTTTCGACATCCAGCAAGAAAGAGAAAGAAGTAGAAAGAAGCAGAAGGACTGTGTCCTGAAACAGTGCAGGCTACACGGAGAATTGAAGGAAACTTTCAACAATTTATGCTCTGAGATTATGAAGGCTGATATTTGGAAGGTAAGTGGGCTTTAGAAGTATTTTTAGTATTCCGCCATCGTCATCTGCCTAGCCTTTTATGTAAGGCTTATAACCTAAAAGTTTTATATACAACGTGTAATTATGATCTTGAAAAAAACCGCTAGGAGAGGATTCTACCCATAAAAACACAACTTTTGTTTTTATTGGTAGACTCATCAATCATCATGTCAACTTTGAAATCGCAAATAAAATATAAGCAATAAATATTTTTCTAGTTTTTCTTTCTTTCTATGAGACCATTTCTATTATCTACGGTTGACCTCGCGCGTTCTTTCAGTGCGTACAAAAGAACGGATCGATTTTGTTTGGGCCATTTGGTCGCATGAGTAGTTAATTATTACATTTTTATAATAACCCGTACTGTGATAATACGTTGTGTTCGATAATAGGTGAGACGACAAAAAAAGTAATTAGTCTGTCAGTTAGATTATCAAAAAAAAAATTGGACACGTATTTTATCTTTTTTCTCGTAAAAGAAAAATGACGACGATACAGTGCGTTGAAGTTTCGTGACGTCACGAATAGGTACATTTTCTGATCTGAACAGTGACGTCACAAACCCCACTTCGGAACTTTGATGCTTTATTTATGTATTTTTTTATTAATTTGATCAAGCAAAAAATACGAGTCCATTATTTTTGGACGGTCTAACAGGCGGACTAAACAGAACGTATTTTTTTTAATGTTGCTTTCATTCCTATTCTATAAAAAATATATGTTTCCAGGCGAAGTTGGAGTTCTTCAGAAACAGTATCGTCGATCAAGAAAATGAGTTGCGGGAGTTGAAGAATGAACTGAGAAATGTGCAGGTAGGGTTTTGATTATTTATTGTACTAATCTGTACTAATAATATAAAAGATAAAATTTATAAGTTTGTAGGTTTGTAAGCTTGTATGTAGGGGTTAATTGTGATTATAGAGAGAAGTACGTACGATCCGTTCTTCTTTCTATGGGTGTCAAGCGCGCGTGTCAACAATTTATTAATTTTATGAGGTATTTGGTAAAAAAATAAAGTATTATACATATTTGTAATAAGAATCGAATACTGAATAGCCTTCTTCAATATGTCCCACCCTAACACGGTGTAAACTAGTAAAACAGTTGAAAATATCGACAAACCTACTGTATTCAGTTCTTAACGTAAAATTTCTAAGACCATTGCCTGCCGGGGTTGCGGAATAGTTCTAATAGTTACCGTGACCCCGGAACATAAACAACTGAAGGAATACGGGTAGGTTTTAGTCAGTAAAAGTCTGACACGCCCTCCCGCCGCACCCAGGACGGGAGCAGTCATTTGATGATTTCCCACTCACCAAAAAAAAAGGAACATGAGTGGGTTTTAGTCAGTAAAAAGTCTGACACGCTCCCGCCCCACCTAGGGCGGGAGAAGTCATTTGATGATTCTCCACCCACAAAAAAAATGAAAAGTTTAAACCTTCATCGACCAACCGACAGCCGGCTGTTGGGCTGCAATTGTCTTTCTATCATGTCTCAAATCACATATGTTCTAAGGATAGTATCTAACCCACCAATCTAATATATTTTTTTTTCTCTTTATTTTTTTTTACAAGCCTTTTAATCTAAAGATCATGCCAGGCATAATCTAATACTTAATTGACAGGCAACTTTAGAAAACATAGAGAATCAGTTAACCCGAGCGAAGTCCAGTGCTAAAGAGAAGTTAATAGAAGCCAAGCGGAGTTGCAACAACAAACTGCCTCAGGATGCTGACTTTCCTTATAAAGAGGACTTTGATGTTTTGCCTTCGCATATAGACCGGTTACAAGAACATGTGTATGAACTGCAGACCAAGGTTGATTTTATGGATCAGGGAGATGAGCAAGTAAGTTCTTTATTAAGTAACGGGCCTGTTGGTCTAGTGGTTAGTGACCCTGACTGCTAAGCCGGAGGTTGTGGGTTCGATTCCAAGGGAAAACTTTGTGTGTTGAATTTATCTGTAATCGCTTCGCTCCCGTCTTAGTTCTAACCTAACCTGTCCGGGTCGAGGTGCTCTGATTTGGGATTTTAACCATATTTATTTTTTATTCTAGTTACTAACCTGAGCCACACTTGGCACCTGCAAAAACACTATAGTTCACCTATTTTATTACTTTACCCAAGATAGGGTGGGTATTAATCATAATGGCCGGGAAAAGTGACGAATCATGCTGTTTTAATCACATTGACCAATTGAGTCGGACATTATGAATAAAAACCGGCCATTATTAATAGTGCCTAGACTTATCAAATTGCCTGTAACAATTATATTTTTAAATTATATAGATATGTTTATCAGTTTTCTGGTTACCATAGTACAAGCTCTGCTCAGTATGGGATCAGATGACCGTGTACAGTAATTGTCCAAGGATATTTATTAACCTTTCGGCGACCAAGCGACAGCCGGCCGCTATTGTCTTTATATTGTGTCTCTAATCACGTGTGTTTAAAGGTTTAATAAACAACAGTACAGTTTTTGGCGCTTTCTGTTCCATTTGAAGTTTTTTTACAGTAAGCGTCAAAAATATCGGGACGAACAGGCTGTTCAAAATGTTAAAACAACTAAAAAAAAACAACTTTAAGTCAACGTGACAAAGTTCTTGTTAGAATGACAATAGGGTATTACACTGTATAAGAGAAAAAATCTAAAAATATATTATTGAGGTAGCTTATGCAAAAAGCAGCCGAACAGTGTTAGTTTTAGTTCATAAAACTAGAAAATATTTTTTTAAATTCATTTCAAAGTTTTCAGTTTTTTTTATCTGTTCTTGAACACACCGAAATACAGACCACAGACAGTGACAGCAGTCGACTGTCAACAGTGTCAACTAGAAGTCACTATTTGTTTTATTTATAACCTCCTAATACGATCTTTATTATAAAAATATACTTTTTCATGGAAGTTATTGTGAAAGATATTTTAGATGGCTAAAGCCCATAGGTACTTACATCAAAGTGATATTTACTAAAGTACAAACGGGTTTTTATGGTGTAATAGTTGGAATACTCTTCCCACAACTTTTAACTAAGTTTTTCTTAAATTTGAATCAGTTAACACTAGAATTCACAATTATTCCGATGTTTCACACTTGTGTTCTTGCATTCCGGAACGCACACCAACGGTAAGTCGAACAGTAACTAATTTTTTAGGTAAAAACAATAATAATGATGTAAAATATCACAGCGCATTTGTTTATTTACACGACGTGAGGACGTCATATCGCCAAAGCAAAACCACGCCCACAGCGTTTTCCGTTTTTGGAAATTTCCGCGCGAAATTTGCAAATACAATTTTTAAAAGCGTTTTTAGGGTACTTAGCGTTTAAATAAAAATTTAGGATTTTTTTTAGTGGTTTCTTAGTACTGTAGGAGTTATTTGAACAACTTAAAAAAAAAGAGTGTAATACCCTATTGTCGTGTACTGTCTACTTTCTGAAACATTTCTTGTGTCATTGAGTTAAAGTTTAATTTCATTGGCCTGAATACTCAAATTTTAACACGCTCTCAAATCTATTGCTGTCTTTGTCACTCTAAAGGGATAAAGTAAGGACAGCAACCGATTTGAGAGCGTCTTTAAATGAAGAGACGTTTGAGTATTCGTGGGTAAGTTGTTTCGATATGTTGGACATTCTGTACGTCCCGATATTTTTGACGCTGACTGTATTAGAGATAGGACACATTGACAGTAAAAAAATCATTCAAAACTTTTTTAGCACGGCAGCCAGAGTTGTTTTGCAACGGTTAAGGCAGTTCTTTCTTCCTCGCTAAAATTTTCCAACCTGTATTTTTACTTGTAATATAATTTTTTAATGAACAAATTGAAAGTAGCAATTTATTGTTATTACACTGTTAAAATATCAACTACATATTTTTTACAAATAATTATACACATGAATAGTCTGTAATACGCCTGTGGTGGTGTGTGTAATTAATTTCATAAACTTTACAGGTTATCAAAGAATACGAGGAACGAGAGAAACAGATAGCCAAATTGAGATCTGAACAAAACAGCTCCAGTGACATTAATAAGACGATTGATCATAAAATGGCCAAAATTAGGTAAGAACTCAGTATTCTATTGATGTTTAATAATATTTATTACGGTATTTTATGTCATCATCAATTGATGTACTTTTTATGGGCTGTCAAAACGCGATACTCCCATAGATTTTGTATGGCAATGTCACCTTATGACGTCACTAAGTAAACAACTCAATCAACAATTTATTGATTGATAAGGCAACTAAAAAAACAAATTTACAGTAAATCGGAAAATGAACCGGATTGGGGCTAAAATTAAGTGAGGATTTATCAAAACAAAATACCCAATTCTGTGGCTACTGTATCGCAGTATCGGCCAACGTTGAAACAACTACTGACATCGTAAATCGCGTAATCACAATTTGACGTAACATTAGCTCATACCTATTATGAGCTAATGTTACGTCTAATTGTGATTCAGCTTGTCAGAAGATTGATGTCGATTTTAGCATTAATGTGAATAAGTTAAAAAATACCATTTGCAATAACTTCTTTGATAACACAAAATAGTCATTACTTTGTTTTTTGACGTTGTTGTTTTTGCAATGACCAAGTAACAGTCATTGTAAAATCGACTTAAAATGTTTAAAGTTGATATTTGTTAATGTGCCTTCGAGTTGCAAGCAAACTGACGCCTTTTCATACTTTTTTTTGTTCTCTTATGATTTGGTATCTGCCATTTTTTTTAAAGATCAAAATGGCTACCACCTTTGGAAAATCTGCTTCGAGATATCGACAAGAGTTTTGGAGATATGTTTTCAAAATTAGGATGTGCTGGCGAAATTAAACTAGAGAAAGGTGGAAGTGATGTAAGTATACTATAGTTAAGTTTTTAGTATAGTTAATATTTCTACTCTTTTCGAAAATTAAAGTAGCCCAAGTTATTCTTTTTAATATCAGGCAATAAGAGTCTCGTCAATAGCTATTCAGCCATTTCTAAAAGACTTGTCGAACCACCCCACTGAAATACAAGGTGCTTTTTTGAAACTGCAATACTTTTCAGGAGATTGTTATAAAACTCGTAAAACCATATAAAAATACAATACCTGGTCAACAATCAAAAATATTTGTTATTGTGGTTTTTTTTTAATTTTCACTGTTTTTCAGAAGAACTCTCATAATAAACCTCGTAAGCTTTGGATCTAAGAAATCATTGTTTGCGATCACGCGTTTTTGTGACTGTGCGGTCGTAGTTACAGACTGGCCGCGTTTTAAGAACGGTCGTTTTAACAATTTGTGATATGCGTAAATAAGATTAAAATACAAAATATTTTATTGTTGATTTGGGTCGAGAATCACTACCATAATTATTATATTAAATTTTTAAATATGGAGAAATCTGAAATAAATTATTATTATTATTATTATATTATTATAATTGCCCCCTGAAAGGTTTTGCAGATTCAAAAATGCACCTTGTATAAATAGAAGTGGCGTTACTGACCCGTTAGCTTACTGAGCGACGCAATACCCCCTTCTCATGGTTATTATAATTTTCCTCCATACCCTCATACAAATATTCCCGCGCAGGGACATACTCAAAATAGACGGTTCGCGCAGAACCACAACCAGAACAAAATAAGGGCTGAAGCAAACACCTCTCGCCAGAGATCTGGTTTTGACGATAACAAAGACCAGCCTAAAAGTTCTCATAAAAATTTTCGATCAAAACGTAGAATCTGACTCGGACGCTCAAGTTGCCGGTCGCTTGGTGCAAATGCATGGGACTTTTTTGTGGATGGGAAATCTTCAAATGACTTCTCCCGCCCTGGGCGGGGCGGGAGGGAGTGTCAGATTTTACTGAATTTTTTTTGGAGAGTGGGTAATCATCAAATGACTTCTCCCACTCTGGGTGGGGCGGGCCCCTCCCGCCCCGCCCAGGGCGGAAGAAGTCATTTGATCAGTCAGGTCAGACTTTTACTGACTAAAACCCATCATTGTTCTTTCGGTTGCTCTTTATGTTCCAGGGCCGCGGTAACTATAGAAATATTCGACAACCCCGGACTGTTTAGACTTTCTGGCCGACCCCAATAAAATAAAAAAGACTAAGCAGATGATGAAGATGATATTTATTAACATATTTTTCCATTAACTTTCAAGGACGACTACGACAAGTACGGAATATCGATTCTGGTGTGTTTCCGCGCCTCAGAACAGTTACAACAACTGACGCGTCACGCTCAGTCGGGCGGCGAGAGAGCCTTGTCTACTGCGCTCTACTTGATGGCTCTACAGCGACTTACTACTGTGCCGTTTAGGTAAGAGATAATAAAATATCCTTATTGTCAATGATATTATTAGTAAAAAGGTGTAAATAGGTTACTTTTACGACATTCTATCTTTAAAAACGGCACACTAACGCACACATACAATTACACGTCAAAGCAGGATGGCATGATTCAAGTATTGCGAGTGAAAAAGAGACAATGGTCCAACTAGATAGCGGATTGTAACATAGCCCTTTGAACAGAGCGGACGTAAAATCAGTCAGGGTCAATTTAGTTTATTTTTTTCTCACTGCGGCGTTAGTAGTCACCAAAACAAATTTGGCGTAAAATAGCTCGCGCAGATAGCACGGTCTTGATATATTTTTGACTAAATTTACTTTTAAGTGACTTATTCGTAATAAAATAGTGTGACAGCATGGCTTTACCTATTAATACGCCACCGCCGCTTACTTTTAAAGTTTTTTTTTTATTAAAATCATAATAAAGTGTGTCATGCCCTCATTTTTGTTATATAAAGAAAGTTAAGTTTTGAAGTTGCGAACTTATGGTCACCCTAAACAAACTTTACAAAGTCGGCTATATCCCATTTACCGACAATAAATGACGTTCAGTCAAGTCGTTGAACGTTACATTAAACAACTTGACGAGTTGTCCTTTAGTCATTCAATTAAATGTCGTCATTCAATGCTCGCGCTAGTCATATAATCAAATAGCTGATTCAACCAGATGACTGCGACATATACATACATCGTGTTAGGTAAGACGAGGAACATATTTTTTAATACCCCATTAACACGTATGGCAAGGCAATATAATGAAAGGTCCAATTCGTCCGAGCACCCGATTGACATTTTCTCCATGAGCTTTGCTTCATACAGACGCTCCCTACTTAAACAGCATGAATGATGCGCCATGTCTATCTTACTGTTTTAATTGTTTAGTCTTTAGTGTTCTAGGTTTAGGTTGCTAGACACCCTTTTTAATTTCTTTTTAATTTCCTTAGTCTCCAATTTTTACATATCTCTATGTCATGCATACCTGTTATTTGCATGTTTACTAAAATGTTAATTTTAAATGTAACTTAATTGAATTGTAAGTGAATGTGCTGTTGGTGTGCTTATTATAAATAAATAAATATTGAAGGAGGAACTCAACTGCAATATCGGAAGTCGGTGACTTTGTTTCTGTTTTACGTAATAGGGATGACGACAACATAAAAAAAAATGGCATTCTGTTTAGTTCGTCTTGTAGATCCGCCAAAAATACGGGACACGTATTTTTTGCTTCATCGAAATAATAAAAAAATACAAAGATAAAGAGCAACAAAGTTCTGGAGTGGGGGCATAGTGGGGGCTTTTGACGCTACCGTAATGCAAAAATTGTATCTGATCGTGACGTCACGCACAACTTCAACGCACTGTACCGTCGTCATTTTTCGTTTACGAGAAAAAAGAAAAAATACGTGTCCAAAATTTTTTAATAATCTCAAAGACGGACTAATTACTTTTTTTTCGTCGTCTCGCCTATTGCCCAACCGAAATTGCTGTAAAGATACTTGATTATTTAATTATTACTTTTTTATTGAAATTCTGTGAATGGGGACGAAAATTTCATAAATTAATAATATGGATGGAGCTCCTAAGATCATTTTCGTGTAGCAGCGGTTAAGTTATTGTTTTAGTTAAGTTTCCACCCTGTGTACCTAAAACCTAACCAACGTATTTTTCTGTTAAAGATGCGTGGATGAAATAAATCAAGGCATGGATCCGATAAATGAGCGGAAAATGTTCGAGTTGTTAGTCAAAGTGACGACGGAATGTGATAATGCACAGTACTTCTTATTAACTCCTAAGGTAAGTAATACTCCAAACGTTATACTCATATTGGTGCCAATTTCCTTCTTCACAAACTAGGCTAAATTTAAGTTAAGTGCATCTTTCTCTTTCCATTTCATTAAGAAAAGGACAGAAGATGAAATATTAGTTGAGTCCTGTCAAATTAAACACTCTCTGGATAATTTAGACGCGATTAAAAACATGGCCACTAATATACGACGATTTACTTCAGGTGCTGTCTAATTTGACAGGATTAAACCAAAATGCATCTTCTGTCCTTTTCTTTAAGAAATGGAAAAAGAAAGATGCAAGTAACTTAACTAATGATGTTACTTCACTTTGCGTATTTGGCCAAATATTTGCATTACTTGAAATAAGGTTGATATTCTGTCGAATACGCTAATATTTCGTCAAATATATCAAGCAAAGTCGATCGCGCCATTATATTAAAAGAGCGCATAAATCACACTTCATTTATTTTCCAGCTGCTAGCAAATCTCAACTACAACGAAAAGATAATGGTCCACACAATAATGAATGGACAGAAATTAATGAAGAACAAGGAATGGAGCATCAACACTTTCCTCGAGAAGGCACAACATTTCAGAATGTTGTGACATTTCTATTCGTTCATATATTATGTACTATATTTGTTTAGTGAGCTCATTTACACGAGTACTGTTTCTCGCTGGGCGATTTTGGATATTAAAGTTATAAGATATTTTACAATTAAACCGCCCAGGCAGTTTTGGTATGTCACAACCTAAATTAGGTTCTTATAAAACTCCCCGCAAAATCGACATAAACGGGTTTTTAATTAGTATTTTAAAAAACAGAGTTTTACAAATTCCTGGTTACATTATTCTAGTTTCTAGACTACACACAGGATTTTAACAATTTGGGCATATAACTGTGGCACACCAACCAATAATAAAAAGAAAAAATAATAGATTTTTCCAAATCGACCAGTATAGACATACGATAACGTAACATACTGTTTATTTAAACTTTCGATAATCGCTGTACTCTAAGCGAGAAACTCGACGTGTAAATGACACTTTTTTGTAATTGTACATACTTGACATTACTTACGCAATTTCTTTATTGGTTTTTTCTCTATGCACCGTGACTGGTCGAGGGACATATTGAAGGAGGCTGTTCAGTATTCGATTCTTATTCCAAAAAGGTAAAAAAATAAAACAATCTTTATTTGTGACTAATTGTCTCATAAAATAAATTGTTTACACGCGCGTTGGGTAGTACCAATGAACCAATCGAAAAAAGAACGGATCATACCTACTTAGTGAAGAACTCACCTATGATAAGAGAGTGCTCTTATCATAGGTGAGTAACCCGATGCAACTTTACTTTTCCAAGACTTTGAGAGCTTTGTTGCGATCATTTAATTACGGTTTTCTTTACGATTTATATTTTTTTATTATTATTTTCACCCGCGTTACGTTGGGTTTTTGGTTACTGCCTCCCTCTCGTGGGAAATAGCGTGATATTATAGCCTATGTTACTCAGGGATAATGTTGTTTTCTAATGTAAAAGATTTTTATTTTCTTTTTATAATATTAGTATAGAAATATATTTTCTCGTCCTTAAAATGTCCCTCAACTCACCAGCCACGGTTTAAATCCTAGAGATTAATTTTGGCACGATTGACGTTTAAAAATGTTCATATAATCTCATTTGTTTTAATGAAGAAATTGCGTAATTTTTGTATGACATTGTAATAATACGTCAATATCAAACCACCTATGTGTCAGTACAAAGTAGATTTTAGTATTTTATGTTTTACGTTTTTTAATGCTTTTTTGCTCTATCATTAACTGGAATGTTTCAATTGTTGTAATATATGAATGTATGGACGGAATAACCGCACACTTGTATTGGTATTTGCGAAATTCCGCGTGCGGAATTCACTTCAATCTCAAATGTAATTATCAAATGTCTTCGGAAATTCATTTGAAACCGGCCAACAAATATGCGTGTGGCGAAATTGAAAAATTAAGAAATGTACTGGAATAGGGATGTTGACTACATCAAAAGAATGACATTCTATTTAGTCCGTCTGTTAGACAGTCCAAAAATACTGGACACATATTTTTTGCTTGATCAAATTAATAACAAAATACATCAAAGAGAGAGAGAGAGAGCATCAAAGTTCCGGAGAGGGGGCTTGTGACGTCACTTCTGAGTAAAAATTATACAAAGGCGTGACGTTTCACGAAACTTCAACGCACTGTATTGTCGTCATTTTCTGTTTATGATGGTCGTACCATGGTCGAACTTTCATCCACTATTTTATTCCTTTAGGAATCGAATTTAAATCATTTCTTAATGTATCAGACCAGACCAATCAATTAGACCAGTGTCAATATTTTTCTGAAGTGTGTATTCTTTTCGCAAAGACTTCAGAAAAATATTGATACTGGTCTGATTCTTTTTTTCATAGACTAAACTAAATTTAAGTTCATCTGTTTTTCCATTACATTAAGAAATACCAGAAGATAAAATATTAGTTTAGTCCTGTCAAATTAAACTAAACTAATATGTATCTTCTGTCCTTTTCTTAATGAAATGAAAAGAGAAAGATGCACTTAACTTAAATTTTGTTTAGCTTGTGGAAAAGAAAATCAACACCGTTGGTTACTATACCAAATTATGGTTTGTGTTTTGAATTAAATAACAATTTATTATATTTAAGTTTTGTTCGATAACAAATAAAAGTCCTACCAGGTTAGTAATTAAAACCTAAGCAGGTTACTTAAACTGTATTTTTTTAAATAATGTTTTAATGATAATTCAATAATTATAATTTTAGAATTTTAAAAAACTCAGTGTTTCTGTGCTGTGTCCATATACATACAATGTATATCTGATAATAAACGTGATATCAATCAGTGTTGACTATTTATATTAGAATTGTAGTCGCTAACTAAAATTAGTTCTAACTTTAGTCTGTACTACGAGAAAAAGGGTCAAATTATTTCCATTCACAAGATTCATGTCTAATACTCATTATGGCTGTATTTGAAAAACTAACTTAAGAATTCTCTCTAAAGCCGATATAAATATACGTTATAAGCACGTACTTAGGTTTAGCTAGTTTCCGTCTCCATCGTGCTATCATAGTTTAGCAGCACGATATTTGGCTCCATTAACCAGGATTTGTCTAATTGGATGCGTTCTGCGGCCTGCGGATCATGTATGAACAACGCTGTCGGCCGCCGCACCGTCGGTCCAACATGCGTTCGTTGGTTGTGCTCGCACGGTCAGATCGCATTCTATACAAAATATATTGATACCGACAATGTTGTTTATACATGATGCGGGCTGCATTCACTTTGACCTGACCGCAGGCCGCAGAACGCATCCAGTGTGACAAATCCTTTAGACGACCAAGCGACATTATGAGATCGGAAAGGAATCGTAACTGTTAAGACCTACTTTGTTGCAAATTAATGTTAATGTTTTTAAATAACTCATCGGTTTTTTATGTTTAAGTATAAGGCAAAAATTTTAAACTTCTATTTTCTAAATATCAGTCACGAAACACGTTTTTAAAACGAATTTTATCCAATCTTTAATTATTGTAATTAATTCAGGAATTTGAAAATAATAATCTTTGTTGGATTAAGCTTTTAATTCAGTTTCCAAATACATGTTTGTATTATTAATAGTTGTAATGTTATTGTAATAATAAATGTATTTTTTATTAAAACACTGTGTTTTTTTAAGCACCTTATTAATTATGTTAATATTGGTGCCGATTCTCTTGTGCACAAACTAACGTAAATTTAAGTTAAGTGCATCTTTCTCTGTTCTTTTAATTAAGAAAAGGACAGAAGATCAAATATTAGTTAAGTCCTGTCAAATTTAGACACTCCATAGTAGATAATTTAGACGCAATTCAAAAACATGGCGTCTAAATATACGTCAATTTTCATCAGGCGCTGTCTAATTTGACAGGATTAAACTAAAATGTATCTTCTGTCTTTTTCTAATGGAAATGGATAGAGAAAGATGCACTTAACTTAAATTTACGTTAGTTTGTGCACAAGAGAATCGGCACCATTGTTAGGCAGTCAAAATACAAAATAATAATACAATCACAACCTAATATAATTTCAATATGGCGTAACTTAATCAAATACAATAATTTTCATTGTATAAAAGTTGGGAAATTCATGAAAAATAATAGTTGCCGTTATGGCTCAAACAATTATAAATGCAATTCAATTGAAATTAGGAATGACCTTGCGCGATATTGTGGCATCCTACTTAATTGAGATTTAGCAATAACTTAATTTAATGCAACTGAGTAATAGTTAGTTAAAGTAACAAAATATAACTTTGTTTGATACAAAATATAATTTATTTGAAAGTTCTTTTTCAAGTGACATTTGACAGTTAGAGGTTGGCTTTACTATGAATATTCTCTATCTAGAAGTTGTCAATAATTTTCTATAAACCGTGATCCTTCTTCTTTATTATTCTAAAAATCAACAAATGCTTGGTTACCGATATAGTCTTGGAATACCTTCTTTGCTGCCTAATTTATAGGGTCTACCTTTTATAGCACAACTTTTTATGTCATAATATTATTTTGCATAACAATGGATAGCATAATCTTTATTTCGCAGAAAGTTGTTTGGCATACACTCATTTATCTTAACCTTTCAACGACCAAGCGACAGCCGGCTGTCGGGCTGCTATTGTCTTTCTATTCTGTCTCAAATCACGTGTGTTCGAAGGTTTAAACCCATAATTTTGATAGTCAGAATCAACTTAAGGTATAAATAAAATTAAATATGACAATGGTAATTTTGCCAAATAAAATTCATAAACATTTTGCCATACAACAGTTATGCTATAATTTTTATGCCACAAAAATATTCTGCTAAAGAAGATTATGCCAAGTGTGTTATACCAAATGAATTCGGAGAATCAAGACTGCCAAATAAAAGGAACCCGAAGCTTATCGTAAACGTCATATAAAGCGTTCGCTTTTGAGTTCAAAGGGTTAATCTGGTCCATCCTTTTCCATAAAAATTACGTGCTTAGTAAAAAAATAATACAATTGCTCGCTAATATAAAAAATCTAGCAGTTCTAGCCAATAAATAACAAAATGAGTATAGACCTGTTGGTCTAGTGGTAGTGCTGGCCTCTAAGCCAGAGGTCGTGGGTTCGATTCCCAGGACAAGCTGTGTGATGAGCATGATTGATTGTTCCGGGTGTAATTTAATCTCCGTTTCGACAGTTATCAATTGTCTGGCTACCATAGTAGTGTGAGTTTGGGATCAGATAACCGTGTGTGAGTTGTCCCAGGATATTTATTTATTTATTTAAGTATACTATCAATATTCCAACTGCACACCTTTCCCAGTCCACTGCTCGTCTAGCTTCACATCACATTCAAGGTCCCTCAAAGCAGATTTGATGTCGAAACCAAAATCGTCGGCGAATTTCTCGTAAGCACTGTTGAGTAGGCTTTCGACTCCTAGTTCGTGAAATTTGACGTTCTGATCGCGACATCTTGCTACTAAGTTGCGTATCGCCCAGCATGCATTTTTCTGTAAAAAAAAATACAAATCTTAATATATACAACGTGTATTTTTAGCGCCTTACTAATAATCGCTGCATATTAATATGGTTACATAGGCTTTATTTATTGCATAACTTTACACAGTGATTATTAGTAAGGGCATTAGTCTTGAAAAACCCGCTAGGAGATGATTCTACCCATAAAAACAAACAACTTTTATTATGGAACATACTCTGTAATCACGAAAAATATATCTGCTGTTTCATACCTTATGGTTGGGCTCGGGAGGACATTGAACTTTTGTTAGAAATAGTTTATTTTTTTGCGATTTCAGAGTTGGTTCCATTATAAAAGTTGATTGTTTTTATGGGTAGAATCATCTCCTAGCGTGTTTTTTAAGACCAAAAATACACGTTGCATAAATAACCTAGCTGTGCCGTCCTGTTCTGATGATTTTGACTATTGCTCTGCTCCCGTAGGTCATAGCGTGATGGTATGTAAACCATATCTTATTCTGATGTATAAGCTATGTTACTGTAAAGTTTCATCATAATCCGTTCAGTAGTTTTTGCTTGAAAGAGTATCAAACATCTTTGTAGTTTAAGGTACTTAATATATAAATAGCTGCGGCAGCTACGGTTTCCAAATCCATTTTTTGTAACATTACGTGCGATTTGCGTCTGTCGAGGATGAACAGAGTGGGAACAGATTCATCTGCGGATGCGTCTGCAGACGTGTAGAGGTCGCTTTATATAGGATGGAGGAGCGGAGGCTTTATATAGGGTGCTTGGTAATTAGTGTACGATACTTAAACACGTGATTGTGCTCATGATAACCAACAACTTTTATTGAAGGAACAAACCTGTAATTGCGAAAATAATTTGTCTAATGTACTGAACAGCTGATATTTTTTTCGCGATTTCGGCTTTGCTTTTAGTAGGATAGGATAAATGAGTTACCTGAACACTAGCATTATCGGGATGAACCTTCATGCATTCGACAATGGCCTCGTGCGCGGAGCTGTCTAAGAACTGTCGCCCATGAGTCGGCTCGCGAAGAGAAAGCGCTGCTATACATTTTAGAGTTAACGCCGTCGCTGCTGCGTTACTCTGAAAAGGATTAAAAATAATAATAATACCACCTTTTTTTAGGGTTCCGTACCTCGAAAGGTAAAAACGGAAGCCTTATAGGCTCACTTTCTTGTCCGTCCGTCCGTCTGTCAACGCCCTTTTTCTCAGAAACGCGTCGAAATATCAAGCTAAAATTAATATCACATACTCAGGTCTGCTATTTCTCAAAGCAGTGAAAAAACCAAAAAGATACGGCTGTTTATGTTCCATTTATATTGCATATTTTAGACATTTGCAAGGGAATCAAAACCTTTATGGTACTTTCCATTGACCTAGAATCATGAAATTTGACAAGAAGCAATGTCATGTAGCACAAGTAAAGGAAAAACTTCGAAAACCGTAATTTTGTAGTTATTTCACACAAAAAAAAGAAAAAAAATTACGGAACCTTCGTTGCGCGAGTCCGACTCGCACTTGACCGGTTTTTTTTTGTGGATGGAAAATCATTAAATAACTGGCGCCCTAGGTGGGGCGGGAGGGAGTGTCAGACTTTTACTGACTAAAACCAACTCATGTTCCTTCGGTTGCCCTTTATGTTCCGTGGTCACGATAGCTATTAGAACTTTTTCTCAACCCCGGAATAATACCAGCCTGTAGTAGAGTAGTAGAGTACAGAGTAGAGGCCTTTGCCCCGCAGTGGGACAGTTGTCCCACTGCGGGGCAAAGGCCTCTACTCATACAGAAGGCACGAGCATCGATCACCACGCTTGCGCAAGGCGGATTGGCGATTGCGAACTTATATTAGTAGTTAGAATACGTAGGTAGTTAAAGTATAACCTGGTTCATTAAAGAAAGGAATCTAAAATGGCGGCGCTTATCATGTTCTCTCGCTCGCACACTAGTGCCGTCTATACTCTCTCACACGCGTACCATCAACATAAAAAAAAAGGTCTTGATTTGCTTCCTTGACACGCTCAGTGCTCCTTTTTACGAATATCTTGTTATAGTTTTCTGTTATTTTTCCGTTGTTACCTGTTTGTTATTGTAGTAAAAGTAGGCACTGTTTCCGATGAAAACAATAAAAAATAAATAATTAAAAAAAATAAAAAACACGACTGCCATGACATAAAAGAACTAAAAGGCAAAAAACGCAGTATTTGAGTATTCCGCAAGGCGGTCCCCCGACTGCTACGAAAATTTTAGTTTTGTTAATCAAGTAGTTTTGGATTTTTCATAATTATAGAGCCCGTGACTGAATGAGCGACCTTTCACTTTTTATGTAAACTGTAATATAATAATTTTCTATGAAAAATCTTGTTTTTTGCCTTTTAGTTCTTTTATGTCATGGCAGTCGTGTTTTTTATTTTTTTTAATTATTTATTTTTATTTTGTACCTTTTAGTGATACGTTCCTTTAATATTGTTACTTCGTGGATAATGAAATGTCGGTTTACAAGTAGATGTTTTTATTAACTACAAACAATAACAATTTAGCACCACGACAGTAACCAATCATGATGTATCTTACATATTAAAATCCGTTAAAATTTTGCAAAGGTTGTCAGAGTACCTATGTCGCTTATCACAATAATTATCACATGTTTCTCGTGTCATTTGTGTCGGTATCTTAAAAACACACTGAGCTTCTTCTTTTTATGACATTTTCATCTCGCAGTTCAGCTCTACCGCTGTTTATAGCTTTACCAGACAGTTGAGTTTCTTCCGGTCGGGGCAATGCTTTTATACTCTGAGCCAAGAATATTCCCGAGAAAGACGTTTCTAGAATAATGTAGTCGCTTCGTAGGGTTCTAAAGTAGCTTTTGGCCAGAGAACGTGGTGTTCCGACGCTTCTGCGGACAAGTTCCACCGGAGTGCACAAAGACTAGTGCAACGTAGTGAAGTGCTACTAATATAGATTTAAGTTTTATTACTAACACAAATGTATTACTTGTGTGTCTTACGTTAAGGTTCTATGTTAATCTATGGGCCTATTCAGTCTGAAATAATGGTTTCATTATAAATAAAAAATATTATTTCTCGAATACGAAGGAAAGCTCTCGACTCCATTCGGATTTCGACTCTAATGTTTAAGACGGAAGCACAGACGGAAGTTACAAATTGCCATAACAACAATTACCTATATCTATAACAATGTAAATACCTTGGTTGAAGTTGAGAAAACATGCCATTTAAGCTGTAAAAATGTACGAAATGCAATTTCGTTTAAACTTTATATTAGGTAATCTAAAAAAAATCAAACGTAGGAATCTATATAAAAACTGTCTGAATCCGAACATCATCATAATATGATGGAAATATGGTCGAACTGCAAATGATTTTGGTATTACGTTTGTATGGAAAATAATCGGTCGCCGCGCTCTTAAAGGTTTAAATATCTTAAAAATAAATAAATATCTTCGGACAACTCACACACGGCCATCTGATCCCAAGCTAAGCAGAGCTTGTGTTATGGTAATCAGACAACTTCTCTCTCTCTCTCTCTGGGTTTCTGAGGCGATGTAGTTCATCGAGAGACTTTTTGTCGTGTGGCTCGTGGAGAAGCTTACGTGGATCTAGAACACTGATTGCCAAACCATCTAGCTGCCTCACGCGACTAAGCTTGGCCCTTGGCAAAAACTTTAGGGCCTAGATCCACGACGGCTCTATCCAGTGTTGTCCCTTGTAGTTTGTGGACTGTCACGGCCCAACATAATATTAGTGGTAGCATGCGCCGCTCAACTTTGCCGTGACCCCTTAATGCGTCGATTTCGACTGTACTAGCTTCAATTTTGACACCGAGCCCGATGGTATTTTGACGTAGCGTTTTATCGTCGAATTCAACGAACACGGCTTGTGGTAATTCTCCAGATTCGAGTTATTCACGTCGTAGTAATGGCCATTCAAATTTTCTAACGATTCCCATAGCACCATTTACTAAACCGTGTCCAATGTTAATATTTTTTCTTAACATTACTCTAGATCTGATACCAATCTTCAAAAATTCGACGATACCTACAGTTTTATTGGGATCAGAGGGTATAAACTCTGGTATCGGCCGCTGTCCGTAAGTTTTGGCTTCTACAAAAGTATCCACTGCCTTCACTTCGTACATCCGACTTGTTTTCGAAAGCTCGTGAGTCATGACGGTATGCGCACGCACTCGCCATCTGCGAATGGTCCAGTCAGTGGGACTCGGCGACAATCTAGTACTTCGAGTTGCCTCATGGTAAGTTGACCGACTCGCAAGTTATTCAATATGTCCACAAAGGTTGTGTCATCTGCTTGTCTCATATTTTGCGGCAGTTCACAGAAGCTAAATAGCGCCCATAAATTTACTTTTGCATCTAAATGTGATGGTTGCTTAAAACAATATGCACCCCCCGCAGATTTAGCTACCGGTGGCAGCTGCATTAGGTCCCCAAAAAGCAAAATATTGACACCTCCAAAATTATATACGTAAAGTTGAAGAGTTTGTTTGTTTGGTTGAAGGCGCTGATCTCAGAAAATACTGAATAGAATAGAAAAATATTTTTGTGTTGAATAGACTATTTATATTGGAAGTCTATATAAGAACACGCAACGACTTACGGGAGCGGTGTAGTAACCAACAATGCGTGTGAAACCGCAGGAACAGCTAGTATAATTACCTATATATACAATGTATATTACTTATATTTTGTATATAAAAGTAATGAAGGGCCACTCATTACAGTCGCATCTAACATGAAAGCTTCAAAATCTACTTGATATAATAATTATGAAGATGAATGGCGCGAAAGTAAATTAGGAAAAGGAGACGTAATCGATAATAGGTTTTTTTTCCCGTACGGGGTAGAATGGGGGTTGAAAGTTTGTATGGAACTATGGACAAAGGACATCGTGACAAAAACTTTTAGCATGAATTCCCTTCCCCTTTTCCTCCTACCGCGCATTTTTAAGCCGTTGCTGTATTATATATATTAAATTCTTTTTAATTCTGATGAAAACGTTCATCCCATAATTTACCCCATTAAGGGTGGTAAAAATATCTATTTACACATAGGGGTTGAAATTCTAAATTTTTATCTCAGTCCAAATGGTAAACACCAAGTTTCCAGTAACTTAATTCAATCAGTAACGACAGATTTTCGTTCAAACTTTTATCCCCTATTTTACACACATAGGGGTTGAATTTCTAAATTTTTATTTTAGTCTAAAATGGTAAACACCAAGTTTCCAGTAACTTACTTCAATCAATAACGACAGATTTTCGTTCAAACTTTCATACCCTATTTTACACACATAGGGGTCGAATTTCTAAATTTTTATCTTAGTCTAAAATGGTAAACACCAAGTTTCCAGTAACTGGCCGCATTGGACTCGGTAGAACGCAGAGCCAGGAGGTTGATTGGCGACAAGAAGCTGGTGGCCCAACTACAACCTCTAGCCCATCGGCGTAAAGTTGCTTGTCTGGCGGTGTTTTACAGATTGCACTTCGGTGAGTGTGCTCATGAGCTACACGAGCTCATTCCCCCGTCTCCGTTTTTCCACCGGACATCTAGACGTACGGCGGGATACCACCCTTTCTTGGTCGATATTCCTCGTATCCGCACGCAGCGTTTCTCGAATTCCTTCATTATGCGCACCGCAAAAGAATGGAATTCCCTGCCGGCGTCTGTGTTCCCAAATGCATATAACCCGGATATATTCAAGAGACGAGTGCATAGGCATCTTTTGGGTGAACTCGCTCCATCGTAGGCCCCGTCTATGCTCTCGGGCTAGTCTGGGACCAAGAGCAAGCCCATATATGTAATAAAAAAAAAAAAAAACTTACTTCAATCAGTAACGACAGATTTTCGTTCCAACTTTCATCCCCTATTTTACACACATAGGGGTTGAATTTCTAAATTTTTTCTTAGTCTAAAATGGTAAACACCAAGTTTCCAGTAACTTACTTCAATCAATAGCGACAGATTTTCGTTCAAACTTTCATCCCCTATTTTACACACACAGGGGTTGAATTTCTAAATTTATACTAGCCTATGTTACTCGGAACTACGTACGAATTATAACGATACATCATACATATAAATCGGTTCAGGCATTAAGAAGTTATGGTGGAATAAAGAAACTCACATACATACATACATACATACATACATACATGAACTTTGAAAACATAACACTCCTTTTTTTGGGCAGTCGTGTAAAAATTCTTAATAATATTTTCGATTTGAAAAAAAAAATCTTCAATTTTAAATTTTATATGCAGACTGTACTATCTGTCAACGCAAGTACATGCCGCCATTTAAGATTCCTTTCTTTAATAAACCGGCTTATATCTCAAGTGGACAGAGGTCCACGACTTCCTATTATGTGAAAGTCGGATGTCGCGGATTCAATCAGAGTCAGGTCAATAAGTAGACTAAGTTACAGGGAAGAATATATGAACTTACCGAATGTCTCGATAGAATCGACACTACAATGGGCACAATACCGCTTTTGACTAGGTCCCTTTTAACTTCGTCATTTCCTGCCAACGCTGTGATTCTGGAAAGAAAAGACAAATTTATAATGAGTAAACTTTTAAATACAAGTTAGGCGCACACATTGTTTTTTTACTTTTGGAGCGATTATTTCCGAAATTATTGACATTACTAAAAAAATGATTTTAGTAAACTCTTTTTCATTTTTAAAGACCTATCCAACAATATATCACACGTTAGGGTTAAAAAAAAATTCACTTCCTAAAGTGGGAAGTATAGGGGGGCTACCCTAATAAAACATTGTTTTCCAATTTTTAATTTACCACTTTGTGGGCGTGATTGAGATGCATATTGGTACAAAATTTCAGCTTTCTAGTGCCAACGGTCACAGAGATTAAGCGAGGACGGACAGATAGACATGGCAAAACTATAAGGGTTCCTAGTTGACTACGGAACCCTAATTCAAGTTGAACTGTAAAATTTTATAATGAGGATGGCGTGTCAACAACCACAAAACCACCCTCTTTTAATATATCAACAAAAATATAGGCCGTTGCTATAGCAACAGTAAGTTTACTCAATACATTTGCAATATCAATATCGTCATTTTAGTTTTCTTCCTGTTTGAGTTAGACACGAAATATGTAATTATCAGAATAACAGGAGGTTTGATTGTCATGGGTGATTGTGTATAAAGATTTAAATCATTATTATAGTAACAGTGATCTCACAAAACTTTACAATAAACGTTTCCATAAAGAAAAAAAAAACAAATTAAGTAGAAAGTAGCCATCATTTGAGGCTATATCACGCGTTTAGGTAGAAAAATTGTGTGTGTACATTTAAGATTAAAAGTAAAGTAGCAAAAGCACCAAACCATATTTTGAACACAAAAAGCAACAGTAAAGCCAAACAAAAAAGTTTTCATCAAACACAAAAATGACAACAGCAGAGAAAGGCGATTACCTCTCATTCGGAGACAGAAACAACGCCTTATCAACCATCAAAACTTGGCACGAACACAACCAAAGAGTCTTAAAAGGAGACATTATCAGAACCACAGACAAAAACACAGCCATAACCAAAAACAGCATCATAAAAGTGAACCAAACTTCTTGCGAAGACTATAGCGACAGTACTGACCAACTCAAACATAGAGTAAGACATATAAACTACTGGAAAGCTGAACTAGAAAGGGCTATAAGAGACATGGACGCAGAAATAAACACTTTAGAAGCTCTAAGACAACAACTAAAAAATGCTCAAGATACTTTGAAAATACCTGAATATATTACAGATGAATGTTTAGACTTGAGACGGAATAGAATGCAGTCGGATCTAGTGTATGATGAACCGCAAGAAGATTTATTCACAGAGTCGGCTTTGATAGAAAATGTGAAGAAACTTCACAGGGATATGTTGAGGGATATAGAGTACCAGCTAGATATGAATATAGCTTCGAAGAACTGGCTGGAAAGAGACTGGAGTGATAAGTATTTGGCTTTTAAGTATGAGAGCGAGAATGCTTATTTGGAGACGAAAGCACAAAATGTAAAGGATTCTGCTGGAGCTACTAGACTTTCCGAAGGTATTGTTTTATTTATATATTTTTTTCGTTTTCTGGCGACAATGGGATTATGGTATTCGCATCTTATTTTTTAACTTCTACTTTCAGGCCAATCAAACGTACCATCCTGGGAAGAACACACGATCAACGCTCTCAACGAATTCAAAAGCGCAATCGACAAATCCAAGGCCTTAAGAGCTAAAGTCGACGCCGTTCTCATCAACACATCGAGAGACCTTCGCTCCCAAGACATAAAGGTCAACAAATCACTGAGCGAACGCATCGCAAGGACCGAACAAGTCAAAACCGAGTTAGAAAACCAATTAAAACTGACATTACAAAAAATAGTCGAAACAGAGAACATTCTAGAAATGCTACACGAGGAAATGTTGAAAGTATCGCAACGCATACAGGTCGCGCAAACAAGATTGAACACTAAAAACTGTAGGCCGAACGTCGAAAATTGCAGAGAAGGGTCTTTGGTCGCGTTGATTGAAGAAGTAAGGGATTTGAATGATAGCATGAGTTTGTTGCAGAAAAGGTCATTAGAAACGGAGAAATTGAGGGCAGAGTTAATTCATGAACGGGGTTTGCTAGAGAATGAGATTATAGTGAAGAAGAAAACACTGTTTCTTGATAATGATCGGTGCTTGTTCTTGAGGTCACATTACCAGTCCGCTGAGAAAATGTGTGGGTTTTAATGGAGCCTAGTACGCCTAAGGATTTCTTCTAATTGCTTCATTATCGCATAAAATTAAATTTTCGTATAACTAAGGGTGCTTGCACACGGTACATGTAGCTGGAGCAAGTAAAGATGCGGGTTAAACGCGTGAGTAATATGCGCAAGCTATTTGTTCGAGTTTCTGAGGCACTGGACCCGCACATGTTGTTAAACGATATGTTTACGATGTATATAACCCGCGCAAGTGCCTCAACATGCGCAAGCTACATGCACCGTGTACAAGCACCCTTATGGTTTTAGCACTAGTTGCTCACTGTATTTGTGTAGTCATAGAGTTTAGTCACAGATTTGATAGAGTAGTCACAGAAGAAAGTAGCCGCTGAAAAGAATAGTCACGGAATGGAATAGTCACATAATAGAGTAGTCACGGAATGGAATTAGTCACATCTATTGAGTAGTCACATAAAATAGAGTGGTCACGAAGTTGAGTACTCATAGTGTTTAGTAGTCACAGAATAGAGTCGTCTCTATGTGAATTTTGTGTACTTGGTAAAACCTCACCAATAATTTTATGCTTTTTACAACATAAATTTTAAATATAAGTCGTACTCACAACTTATCCGCCTGTTGTACGACGGCGACGTTGTCATAGTTATCAGCTAGCACAGAGAACAGCGACTCCACTCCGCAGTCGGCCACCATCTTGCACAGCTCGTGACGTACTAGCAGACTCGCTATTGTCAACATCAACACCGATACTGTGACGTTTGTTCGAGTACGTGTGTAGTCATGGAGTTTAGTCACAGAGTGTTTGAGTAGTCACGGAATAGAATAGAATAGACACAGAATAGATTGGTCACGGAATGGAATAGTCACAGAGCTGAGTAGTCACGGAATGGAATAGTCACAGAATAAAGTAGTCACAGTGTTTAGTAGTCCCAGAATAGAGGCGTCTCTATGTGAATTGTGTATACTTGGTAAAACCTCACCCACCAATAAGTTTTTGCTTTTTACAACATCAATCTATATGAACCGTACTCACAACTTGTCCGCCTGTTGTACGACGGCGACGTTATCATAGTTGTCAGCTAGCACAGAGAACAGCGACTCCACTCCGCAGTCGGCCACCATCTTGCACAGCTCGTGACGTACTAGCAGACTCGCTATTGTCAACATCAACTCCGATACGAGCGGAGGCTTTGTGTTCTCTGTAACGGGAAATTGGGTTTTTCAAACCAATAAATGTTAGACTCAATTTCTATAAAACCTCTTTTAATTTCAGCACAATAAATTCGGTTCATTTTCAATCTACTAGGCATATAAAAATAAGTCGGGTTTTCCTTCCTGACGCTATAACTCCAGAACGCACGAACCGATTTCCACGGTTTTGCATTCGTTGGAAAGGTCTCGGGCTCCGTGAGGTTTATAGCAAAGAAAATTCAGGAAAAATTTCAACATCCACGCGGGCGGAGCCGCGGGCGACCGCTAGTTTGCTATAAAATTTGATTTTTAGTTGCTTTGAAATCAATAAATAGATAGATAGTGAACTGAGTTGTTATTTTAGTGACGTCATAAGTTGCCATTGTCATACAAAATCTATTGGAGGATTGCGTTTTGACAGTTCATTAAAAGTACGTCAATTGATAATGGTGTAAAATACCGTATTGTAGTTGTTTTTTCATATGGGAATAAATTAATGTGTGTATTGTTTGTTTTATTATCTTCTTCATTACGTACATCTTCCTTGCTTAGATCTTTAAAACTACGCAACTGTTTTCGATGCGGTTTTTAATAGATAGATTGATTAACGTGGAAGTACGTACGATACGTATGATACATAAAAATATAGTAGAAAAAAGCCGTAGAAGAATTTTCACCCTTGCGAAACTGGGGCATCACTAGCTAATATAAAGAGGCATTTCTTGCTGGTAATCAAACCACAGCCGAAACTACTTAAGCTAATTTTTATATTTGCGTGGAAGTTCAATTTTATTATGTAGTAATATTTTATCTAATATTGACTTAACTAATATTTTATCTTCTGTACTTTTCTTAATAATTTAGGTTAATTTGTAAACAAAAGAATCGGCACTAGTATACAGTTAAAAAGATATTAATTAGAACCTACACAAGCCGTATAGAAACTGAGAACAAGCATTACCTTTCAACAAATTAGTCAACGGCTCTAACATTTGCGCTCCCAACTCTTTCGCGTGGTCGTGAGCGCGGCCAAACTCGACGCGCACATCATCGTCCAAAGTTAGCTTTCTGATTACTTGTAAAGTTTCACTTAGCAACTGAAAAAGAAGGCTCCGGTTCAATAATAGATAATCGAAAGTAACTCTGTCTGTCTGTCTCTTCTTCACGTCTAAACCACTCAACCAATTTGAATGGAATTTGGTACAGATATAGTCTGGGACCCGAGAAAGGACATAGGATAGTTTTCATACCGGAAATCCCCCGGGAAAGGAAACTATTATTCCACGCGGACGAAGTCGCGGGCAAAAGCTAGTAATAGATAATCCATACTAATATTATAATTGCGAAAGTAACTCTGTCTGTCTGTCTCTTCTTCACGTCTAAACCACTGAACCGATTTGAATGGAATTTGGTGCAGATATAGTCTGGGACCCGAGAAAGGACATAGGATAGTTTGCATACCGGAAATCCCCCGGGAAAGTAAACTATTATAGATGCTACAACTATCAAACAATAAAAATCGGTTCTATTTATTTTTTACCTCTACATCTTATATACATATACAATTCTCGTGTCACAATTTTAGTTACCTAAACTCCTCCGAAACGGCTTTACCGATTTCCACCAAATTTTATATGCATACTAGCTTTTGCCCGCGGCTTCGCTCGCGTTAGAAAGAGACAAAAAGTAGCCTATGTTACTCTCCATCCCTTCAACTATCTCCACCTAAAAATGATGTCAATTCGTCGCTTCGTTTTACCGTGAAAGAAAGACAAACATACAGACAGACAGACAGACAGACACACTTTCCCATTTATAATATTAGTATGGATTCAGTAGGTCTGAGAATCGGCTACTATCTATTTTTCATATCCCTAAGTGACCCCATTTTTACGCGGGTGAAACCGCGGGAGGCAGCTAGTATTCATATAAAATTATTAACTGACTGACTGACGGTTGATACACAGCCCAAACCGCAACAGGTCTTAGGCCCGTATTAATAGACGTCACTCAATTCTGAGACGCTCTCAAGTTTATTGCTGTCCTTATTTTTTCCCTTTAGAATGACAAGGACAGCAAGAGATTTGAGAGCGTGTCAGAATTGAGTGACGTCTATTAATACGGGCCCTAGAGACATGAAACTTGGAGGGTGTGTTATTTTTGTAGAGTACCTATCCACTAACGGTTTTTGATAAATCAACCAGCAATGGGTTAAAGTAGTGGTCGTAAGTTCGACATCCACGCGGGCAAAGCTGCGGGCGAAAGCTAGTTTTCTTTTAAACAGCCTAATGCTTTGAACACAACTGATTCGAGACACAATAATAATAAATAATAATAATAAATATCTTGGGACAAGTCACACACGGCCATCTGATCCCAAGCTAAGCGGAGCTTGTGTTATGGTAACCAGACAACTGATATACATACTTATATACTTTTTTTTTTTTTTTTGGTGAGTGGGAAATCATCCAATGACTGCTCCCGTCCTGGGTGCGACGGGAGGGCGTGTCAGACTCTTACTGACTAAAACCCACTCATGTTCCTTCGATTGCCCTTTATGTTCCAGGGTCACGGTAACTATTATAAACATTCCGCAACCCCGGCAGGATACTTATATACTTTATAAATACATACATATTATAGATAAATTACACCCAGACACAGAACAAACAATCATGCTCATCACACAAAGTTTGTCCTGGGTGGGAATCAAACCCACGACCTCCGGCTTAGCAGTCAGGGTCACTAACCACTAGACCAACAGGCCCTTCAAACAATAGAAATACAATAACAGCCCGACAGCCGGTTGTTCGTCAAAAGGTTAAAGTCTTCTAGTTGAAAAACGGTATTACAAACAAATTAAAACAATAACATTTATCAAACCTTCGATACACGTGATTTGAGACACAATAGAAAGACAATAGCAGCCCGACAGCCAGCTGTCGGTTGGTCGGTGAAAGGTTCAGAAGTTTTTAGTATGTATGTAGTATGGCAAACTCATACTTAGGTAGAGAGGAGGTATCACATGGTATGATCATTATGACAAACTTGGATTATTCCGATCTGTCACCCCGCTTTGTCCCCATAGGGTGACAGATAGGAAAAAAAAGTTCGATCTGTCCCCCAGTTAGCAATGTGGGGACAGATCGAACTTTGTTCACTCTTTTACAGTTTCATCTGTCCCCTTATCACTGATATGGGGACAGATGAAACTTTTTATTCCTGTTTGTCCCCCACAGAATTTAATACCTTAATTCTAAATTCAATTAAGAATTGAAAACGAGAACAAAAGTACTAGGCGCGCAGTAATGTGAAGTGATAATGTGAGAACTGTAATACTGAGATAGTATTTAAATCAATCAAAAGTACTAGGCGCGCAGTTACGTGAAGAGGTTAATAGAAAATGTGATCCAGAGTATTCCTATTCCAAAAAGTGTCCACCAATATCACTCGCATAGTGCGGGGACTAAGAAATAAAACTATCGAAAGAAGAAAACATTTATTATTTAAAAGACTGACATCTTTCAGTTCTATTATAATAATGTGATATAATACTTGTGATTTTCATAATATGATATTATTTCAGTTCATAAACATTTATTTTCTTAAAATTGCTCTGGATTACATTTTTTATTAACCATTTCTCGTTACTGCGCGCCTAGTACTTTTCATTGATTTAAGAACTAAGTATCACAGTATTTCTCACATGATCACTTCACATTACTGCGCGCCTAGTACTTTTGTTCTCTCAAGTTTTCAATATTTAATTGAATTTAAAATTAATGTATTAAATTCTGTGGGGGACAAACAGGAATAAAAAGTTTCATCTGTCCCCATATCAGTGATAGGGGGACAGATGAAACTGTTAAAGAGTGAACAAAGTTCGATCTGTCCCCCAGTTAGCAATGTGGGGACAGATCGAACTTTTTTTTCCTATCCGTCACCCCATGGGGACAAAGCGGGGTGACAGATCGGAATAATCCACAAACTTTAACTATGATCCTACTCACTTTGACATTTCCCGTGACCTTCAATAAAAGTTTCAAGTTTTCAGAGATGTTCTTTGCAAATAGTTTCTGTCGATTCATCTCGTGTTTAATACAACAGGCAGTGGTCCATCGCAATGTAGCTATTATTACATCTTCGTTTTCTACATTATCTAGAATACTGAAAAAAAAGTTCCATTACTCCTCAAAAACAACCAAAAAGTTGTTTTGTACTAAGTAGAGACACATTAAACCTTCGAACACACGTAATTCGAGACACAATAGAAAGACAATAGCAGCCCGACAGCCGGCTGTCGGTTGGTCGTTAAATAATAAATAAATAAATATACAGGGACAACTCCAACACGGTCATCTGATTCCAAGTTAAGCTCTTTTTAGAGCTTGTGTTATGGTAACCAGACAAGTGATATACATACTTACATATATTTATAGATAAATTACTCCCAGACACAGAACAAACAATCATGCTCATCACACAAAGCTTGTTCTGGGTGGGAATCGAACCCACAACTTCGGCTTAGCAGTCAGGGCTACTAACCACTACACCAACAGGCCTGTCGTTGAAAGGCTAAGAAACATGTGAGGATGGCCAGTAAAGTTGATAGATATATGGATGTGTGTTTGTTACTCTTCCATGCAAAAACTACTAGGACAATATTGATGAAGCTTTACAGGAATATAGCTTATGAAAATAAAAATGATAGTGATAGTCATCCCTTTTTTATGGATGGGAAATCCTTAAATGACTTCTCACGCAGTCACGCCCTGGGCGGGGCGGGAGGGAGTGTCAGAATTTAACTGACTAAAACCCACCCTTGTTCCTTGTCTTATGTTCCGGGGCCACAATAACTAATAGACCTTCTAGTTACCCCAGCAGGTTTTGGTCCCAGCACAGTAAAAATTACCCCATATAGGTACTTACTTTTTAATCAGATCCACACCTTTATTTTCTAACAAATCAGGCTGCATTTCCATCAATGCTGTCAAAGTATTCATTAAACTTATAATAAACTTCGTATCTTTTTCACTGAGCTCTTGAAAAAGCTTACTGTACTTTGAATATAGCAAGTCTAAGAGAATTTTGTATGCACCCTCCTTGCCGGCCCGAACTCTGTGGGCTATGTCTTTCTGACATTCTGTCTGGAAAATTAAAAGGTTAATTTTATTTAGGTATATTTTTTGACATTTTATGGAGAAGAACCTGATGTGGAATACCTCTGGACAAATTCAGCCATCTGTCCTTTTGTTTAAAGAAAAAAGAAAGATGCACTTAACTTAAATTTGGATTAGTTTGTGAACAAGAGAATCAGCACCATTATCCCATTTATGATTACACACATCACAAGTTAGCAATCTGATTGATTGCAACTAGTTATTAATTTCAAAGCAACTAAAAATCCAATTACACAGAAAATTTAAAATGGACCGAATTGTTTTGGGTTAAAATAGGCGAGACGACAAAAAAAAAGTGATTAGTCCGTCAGATAGATTATCAAAAAATTTTGGACACGAATTTTTTCTTTTTTCGCTTAAACGAAGAATGACGACGATACAGTGCGTTGAAATTGCGCATGACGTCACGATTAGATACAATTTTTGCAGGACGGTGACGTCAAATGTACCACCCTACTCCGGAACTTTGTTGCTCTTTATCTTTGTATTTTTTTATTAATTTGATCAAGCAAAAAATACGTGACCCATATTTTCCGCACGGACTAAACAGAATGCCATTTTTTTAATGCTGTCGTCATCCCTATTTAGAGAGGTTTTATAGAAATTGTGACTTATATTTTATTACCAATTTATATTATAAAGCAAAGACCTTCAATGTTAATATTTCAGTATGATTCTGACAGCTTTTTAAAATTTTGGAAAAGCCTTTAAACCAAAATACCTTTAAAACCTCCAATTCCTTCAGTACAGCATCTACATCATATTTCTCCTCAGCACCAAGTTTCTTCAGGTTGGCTACAGTGTCCACTACCAAATGATTATCTCCAGATTCAAGAGCCAAGTCCTTTATGATGTTTGATAGGTCTACTCCCTGGAAACAAAAATCCATATTATAAATGGGAAAGGGTGTTTGTTTGGCCAACTTCCATGGCAAAACGGATGAATGGATGTGATTGATTTAGTGGAGAAAGTTGAAAGGATGGACAGTGGGGCCGATTCTCTTGTTCACAATCCATACTAATATTATAAATGGGAAAGTGTGTCTGTCTGTCTGTTTGTCTTTCTTTCACGGCAAAACGGAGCGACAGATTGACGTGATTTTTTAAGTGGAGATAGTTGAAGGGATGGAGAGTAACATAGGCTACTTTTTGTCACTTTCTAACGCGAGCGAAGCCGCGGGCAGAAGCTAGTTTTAAATAAATTTAAGTTAAATGCATCTTTCTCTTTCCATTTCTTAAAGAAAAGGAAAGAAGATACATTTTAGTTTAATCCTGTCAAATTAGAGATCGCCTGAAGAAAATTGACGCATGTTTTTAAATCGCGTCTAAATTATCTATGGAGTGTCTAAATTTGACAGGACTTAACTAATATTTTATCTTCTGTCCGTTTCTTAATTAAATGGAAAGAGAAAGATGCACTTAACTTAAATTTACGTTAGTTTGTGAATAAGAGAATCGGCACCAGTGACATGGGCTACTTTTGGCCTAAACCCAGAAGCCAAGTCTCAGTTGTAAAAAGGTCAGGGAAATGATGACAAAGAGCATCTAAGCTTAAAGTAAGCACAATTATTATCTGTTATTGCTAAATACAGAGAAAAACTTAAAATACTGGCAAATGTGTGCCCTGTAATGCCCTGTGAACCTTCAAACACATGTGATTTGAGACATAATAGAAAGACAATAGCAGCCCAACAGCCTGCTGTTGCTTGATTGTCAAAAGGTTAAAATGCTAAGTGATTGACTGAGAGTTCAATTTGTTTGAAAACATTCATAGCACAAATTAAAAAAAAATAGGCAGCAAGGTTAAACAAGGGAAAATATAAATATAGAGCATTGACATATCTGTACAAAACAAAAATGCCTTTAGGAACCAATGGCATCAAAAAACCATAACTATGATTAAATACAGGATCTTGATTAGATCACCTAGTATTTATAGTAAAGGTGGAATTAATTAAAGTCATGACTAACCAGATTTTATAAGCAATGACAAAACCTTTATAAATAAACATTACAACTAGCTTTTGCCCTTGTCATTGCCCATGTATAGTCGAGTAAACTATAAAAAATATCCTATGATACAAAGCAAATAAAGCTTTCTTTCAAACCTCTTTATTATGCATTCTAGTTGCTTTTTCAGTCCTCTTCTCTGAAAACGGTTAAATTTTACAGAAAAATGCAAGGAGCTTTTTTGTGAATAATTTAAATTAGGACAAATTAAATCCATACAATATTATAAATGGGAAAGTGTGTCTGTCTGTTTGTCTTTCTTTCATGGCAAAACGGAGCGACGGATTGACGTGACTTTTTAAGTGGAGATAGTTGAAGGGATGGGGAGTAACATAGGCTACTTTTTGTCTCTTTCTAACGCGAGCGAAGCCGCGGGCAGAAGCTAGTGATTTTATAAACCTCAATTGATCTTCGAGCCCCATCCCAAAATATTTTGAGAAACTGATTTTGGTGACTTTTATACCCATATAATTTTTAGCCGGCACAATTTAAATCTTCGAACACACGTGATTCGAGACACAATAGAAAGACAATAGCTGCGCGACAGCCGGCTGTCGCTTGGTCGCTGAAAGGACGGCTATTTTTTACATCTTCAATCTTCATTACAACGCCAAAAAGGTGAATACGAAAATTCAGCTTACAAGAATTTTGGTCAGTGGGTAGTCTTAGTTTTTCCACAAATAAAACCTAAAATGACTGGACTATTATAATAGAGGAGAATATTTTGTAATGGTCCCAATAGTTCCAGAAAATACCTCTATAAAACAGAACAAACAATTTCCTTTGAATATTAGTATAGATAATTTACGACCATAGCACGTCTTCAAGGAGTATGAACACTAAAAAAGGATTTTGGTCAACGTACCTGTGCCTCAAATTGGGCAATAGCCTCCTTTATAGCTTCATCAGGAGTCATATCAAACTCCTCCATATTCTCTTTGACGACGTCATCGTAGGTCTCTTGTGTTATTACACGCACCATGTTTACAGTTTACTTGAGGTTATTCAAATAAATATTAAGTTAATATTGTTGTACTTTAAAATATATTGCAAGTTTAATTCACATAAGGTGGATTTCAATTTTCAATTATGCCGATTGATGACAAGGACAACAGCTGACTGACATCTGTGAAGTGAACTGTGATGCGATATATCGAAATATCGATACAGCGCTATACGATATATCGATATTTAAAGCAATATTTTGCCATACAATATGCTTCGATATATCGTATTCCAAAAAAATATCGCATTAACGTATCATATCAAACTGAACGTCTGTTTTCTTTAGCCGGATCCACACTTTTAGATTTTCGTAACGGAATAAATCCACAGCGATTGTCAAAATTATTGTTTTTGCGCAGTGGAAGTGCCAATAAGTGGCAACTGTGATTGTTAAAAATGAATAGGTACACACCACCATTATGCACCATGCATATATATTTTAAATAATTTTCTTTTATAACTTACAATACATTGTAAAAACCGGCCAAGAGCGTGTCGGGCCACGCTCAATGTAGGGTTCCGTAGTTTCCCGTCCGTCACAATAAATGTTCCCACTTATAAGTTAAAAAAAAGGCTATTTGTTACGTTGACATACTAAGTACGCAGAAATTATTTTGTACAAATTTTGTCTTTTTCTTACAAAAACTGTTCTTTCTATCAAGTTCAAAATAATTTTCCTAGAAAGTACTTTTAAAGTTCTACTTTTCAAATTTTTTTCATATTTTTTAAACCTACGGGTCAAAAGTTAGAAGGGGGGGGGGACGCTTTAATTTTTCCTTTTGGAGCGATTATTTCCGATATTATTGACATTATCAAAAACTGATTTTAGTAAACCCCTTTTCATTTTTAAATACCTATCCAACAATATATCACACGTCACGTCATGGTTGAAATTAAAAAAAAAATCACTTCCCTCTTTACATATAGGGCTACCCTAATAAAACATTTCTTCCAATTTTTATTTTACCACTTTGTCGGCGTGGTTGATTTACATATTGGTACCAAATTTCAGCTTTCTAGTGCTAACGGTCACAGAGATTAAGCGAGGACGGACGGACAGACAGACAGACATGGCGAAACTATAAGGGTTCCTAGTTGACTACGGAACCCTAAAAATGAAAGAAAGGTATGGAAGTGTCTTTCTTTAATGTTTAATGATATATTTAGGGTTATAATAATGTTTTACCTACGAAATAACCTACCTAATCAATATACCCAAGCGATACGGTTACTATGCGATATATCGATACAAAGGGATGCGATAATGTCGCGTATCGATATAAACGGATGCGATATGGTTACGATGCGATATATCGATACAACAGATTTTTTTGGGCATCGTGAGATGAGAAAGTGTGAGTGAGGCGTCATGAGGTCATTCATACAATATACTCTGCTGTCAGCTGTCGACTGTCATTCCTTTCCGTCAAAGTCACCAAAACAAAACAATGGACCGTCAAAAATCTGTACGTTCTGAAACACTGCCGTTGCCCAAAGTTCGAAATGGCAAATAAATAGTAAAATGTACGTATTTATACAATAAAGTACCAAATAAAAGGAGTTCGTTTATTGAGTACATATTTATTATAGGTAATTATTGCTAACAAGTTGCTATTATACAAAGGTATATAATACAGTTATAGTCAGCTCTTATATTTGACAGAAAACAGCTTGTGTCGTGGTGCGTTTTGATACCGAATTCGTAATTCATTTTATTGAAATATTCTATAGAGTGTAGATCGTAAAACTGACTCTTTTGATGACTTTTTATTGCGAAGTAAATACGTTCAATTTGTTTTAATTTGTCGAATATGCGACATACGGTCTGCGTTCACAATATATCTTACTTATTTCGATCTTTGCTTTCATATTGATTGATCAGTTCGTTAAGCCTATTGTTATGTTTTGATTGTCACCTGGATGACGCATACTCCAGTAAAAGAATCTGAATCGAAATATTAATTTCATCTTTTTACGCGTAATTTGTGTATAATCCTCGCCCCTTATTGTTTATTTAGCATTTATTAGGATTATTGAATAGGCAAAATGAGTTTCCTAGGGAAGTTATTCGGTGGAAAGAAGGAAGAAAAAGGTCCGACGACCCACGAAGCGATACAGAAATTACGCGAGACCGAAGAACTATTAATCAAAAAGCAAGAATTTCTAGAAAAGAAAATCGAACTTGAAATACAGACCGCTAGGAAAAATGGAACTAAGAACAAGCGAGGTAAGTTTTTATACTAAATTATTTACGTATGTATTCATCACTCGTCTTTTTTTGCAATAACGATTCTATTCTTTGTTGACAAGGCCGTACATGACCTTGTTTTTCAATTAAAATAAAGATATTTCGTTGGTACATCCTCGTAACGGTATGTCACTGAGAATTATAGTCAGTCAAAATTAAAACATTAACACAATGCAAAAAACAGAAGGAAAAGGACAATTATATTACCTACAGTGATTTGTCTGAGAATTGTGAAACACATGTAACAATAGCATACAAGTGAACAGTTTTTCTAAGCATTTTTCTAGTTTATTTGTTTGTTTACATGAGTAAATATACGAATCATGTAGGTTACACGGATGCATTACTATAGCCTAGGTGCTTTGTTTAGCCATAAAACCTTTGGATCACTCGTGATTTGAGATACAATAGAAAGAATATAGCAGCGTGACAGCCAGCTGTAGGTCTCGTCGAAAGGTTTATAACCAATGAATAAAGCTGACTGTGCAATAATTTAAACCCTGTTTGAGTATCAGGCACATTAAGATCCACAATAAAATTTAATTGCTATTTTACCCCTCAACAATAAACAAAATAGCAGCAGAAATGCCACAACTACACCAAAAAGAAAAACGTATGAGCATAGATTATAAAACTTAGTTTTTCAAGTAGTAGGAAATTTATCCGAGAATGTAAATAACCAAACTTGTCATACAAAAGTAGCCTGTAAGTAATAAAAATAAGGACTATAATGAAATGGGATACCCGACAGCCGGCTGTTGGTGGGTGTCAAGAGGTTAAACACTGAAAAAGATAAATAAGGTTGTTGATGCTTTATAATGTTTCATGCTGTATTATAATTAAATCTTTGTTTAAACTAGATTATTATTTACCTGAGTAGGACATATTTAACTAGTGGATTCAATCCTAAAAACTATATTTCTCACCAAAATTGGTACAGCATTTTAAGAGCAAAAACAAAATAAACAGTAGAAACTTTTGACATTTTTTATATTCAGAAGAATTTTTCACATACATGTTAAATGAGTCAGTTAAGGAAAATGACTCATTATGACTACGGAGAAAGCATCTATTATTTATGATAGACTCATTCTATACACTTATGCCCTTACTAATAATCACTGTGTAAAGTTATGCAATGAATAAAGCCTGTGCAACCATACATTTTTTGACGTATAACTTGTCATAACTTTATGCAGCGTTTATTAGTAAGGCGCTTAATTTAATGTTATGCCTTGGTGTTTCCTCAAAGTTGTCCATGTACTAATTTTATTGATTGAATTCCATGTACAATTTTTTTAACAATTCCCACTTGCATGTCAAATGATAAAATTGTTTTGGTGGATCATAATAATAATATAGTTTAAGGTTTAAGAATATCTTTATTTCTCTTAAGAATTAAATTATTCACTTACAGAGAAATAATAACTAAAACTAAATTAAATGTTAGAGCGCACAGATTTGCGTATAACAAAAAAATAAATAAAAAAATGTGGGTAAGCGGATAACACTGACTCGATCGTATACAATAACAACATGGATGTATTCGTTTTGATTTTATGCTAGATGTGGCATTGATGGCATAGTCCGTTATTAGCGGGTTTGTTATTATGGATGAACTATTTATATATTTTTTTTTACTACCTGTATTAGTTTTTTGTTACTACCTGTGCAAGCTCCATTTGACCAGATGTATGAAACAATCACTCGAAAACATAACCCATACATTTTTTGTATGGGTTATGTTTTCGAGTGCATGTATATTATGTCTCTTTCTATGGCATGCACAGAAATCTTAAAGGGGCACACCATGCTTTTGTCATTAATATTGTTTACATATTTCTTATTTACACTATTCTTATACCAATTTCATAAATCTTTATTTTCTAGTTGGATTTCCGATAAAAGCGTGGCGTTTTAGTTTTGTTTTTAAGTATTTTTAATTTTTTTTGTTGAATTTTCTATAAAAGCCTGTTTTATTTGGTAGTTTTTTGTTATTTTTTTTTTATTTACTTTATCAAGTGATTGCATTGTTTTCGGTCTTCAACAGGAGTGCAAAATTTGAATTAAATCTGTTTCCTCAAAGTAGGGCAATATTGAGCCCAAAAGAGTAATTTAAATGCAAGCTGTTGCGGAATGTTTATAATAGTTACCGTGACCCTGGAACATAAAGGGCAACCGAAGGAACATGAGTGGGTTCTAGTCAGTAAAAGTCTGACACGCCCTCCCGCCGCACCCAGGGCGGGAGCAGTCATTTGATGATTTCCCACTCCCAAAAAAAAAAATGAAAGCTTACAAAAATATTCAAAAGTATTGAACAGTCTTTTTTACTGAGGAAGGTTTTAGTTACCAAAGACATGGGTGATATCGCATGGAGAGCTAGTATTACCATGATATGAAGTAACAACTTACTCAGAACAGTATCTAATGCCTTAAATGTTACACAATACCTCGAGGTTGTAACTACACAACCTTTACCATTGTGGATCAGTAACTATTGCTTAGTTGAACATCTTGCTGGTTACATGGTTCCAAGCAAGGTGGCTAAGTGTATAGTCCTGGGTTTGAATTCCAGGCTGGGCAAAGTGTAAATGAGTATTTCAACTAAGGTTTTCCAAGTTGTAGTTGAGTGTTTAGATGTTGGCTATGTGACACCCTGATGACTATGATTTCTCCCTGGTACATTTTTTAGCTAAATAATGTACTCTTTATTCACCCTCTCTGAAATCAGATATACACTTTAGCACCTCAAAAAAGTTTGCAACCCCACTGTCGTCATATTGGATTGCCATTGCATTAGAGTGAGGGAAGAGAGCATAATAATTTAAATATTTTTACCCCCCTTGTTTGTGTTCCTTTAGGATAATATAGCGAACGCGTGAAGTCGCGGGCAGAACAGTTATGGCCATAAAAAAAGTATACAGTATAAATAAGTATACCATTATAAGCCATAATGTCAATCATTCTTATGACCTCATACTCTGGTCACAGAAACAGTAGAAGTTAAACTAATTGACAACACATTAGCGCAGCTATTGTACTATGTATTAGATTTATAAGTAATATGTTTTAAATGATCTAGTGACTTTTATAGGTTACGTTTTGAGTATAATAGGCGAGACGACAAAAAAATTAATTAGTCCGTCGGGTAGATCATAAAAAAAATACGATTTTTTTATATTTTCTCGAAAACGAAAAATGACGACGGTACAGCCCCCTTAGACTAATGGCATTGTATATGCTTTGCGCTGTAGCAAGGTGCGGGTGGCAGCTGTCTAAATGACGTTGACATCAGTCAGTACCACATGACTAGGGACGATATGCAATTCACTTTATCGCTATCGACACTACGAAAATTAGTGTGATATTCAGTTTTGTGCTAAAGAGGAAAACTTTGAATGTTTGTTTGTTTGATTGTAGTGAATAGGCTTTAAAACTACTGGACCAATTTTAATAATTCTTTTACAATTCGAAAGCTACATTGTTCACAAGTAACATACGCTATATTTTATTTTCGATAAAAATAGGGTTCCGTAAGATATTTAGGTTTTTCGGACAGGAGATGTAAAAAATCAACCAGAAAAGTTACTTATTTTACGTACACTGCCTAAACTATAAAAGTTAGAACAGTAAAATGTTCTAATCAATTGTATATTTTATAAATACCTTCGAAAAAGTTCGTAACACACTATCTATGTATGGCAGTGAGGCACAACAACCATTTTTGTATTTTGTTTTTTTTTGGACATCATTTAAACACGTTTATTTTACTCATGCTATTGATCTTTATCGAAATAAATTTGTTGGGCTAACCAACAGTTCTTTTCAGGGCTAAAAACAGTTCTTTTCGATGCTAGAATTTTCTAATTTTAGGTCTCAACTTTCTAAACACAGTGCACGTTCACGAGAATCTTCACATGAACGTTCACAGCGCCTTGCTGAACAAAGTCTGAGGACCTCCGAGGTAAGTACGCGCGTGAGAGTCGAGTCTCGAGCGTCCGCAACGCATTGCCGAACAAAGTCTGAGAACCTCAGAGGTACGCGCTCAAGATTCGAGGTTGGAGCATTCCCAACGTCTTCATGAACAAAATATAATTGCAGCGGTAAACGACATCCACGCGGACGGAACCGCGGGCGACCGCTAGTACTAATATAAAATAACAAAATCGGGTTTATGTTTTTTTTTGTGACAATATTTTTGCTCTATGGCGCATCGTAGTGACACTCAGTGACAGCGATTTTGTTTACCCGTGCGATGCTGTCAGAACGAGTACGAGTACTAACGGCTAGTATTGTGTGACACGTATTAATATTACTATTTCATTGTTTGTTTTCATTTTTGTTAAAGAGTTTGTTGTTTTTGTTGTTAAAGTTTGTTGTTATCTTTGTTAAAGTTTGTTTCTGAGTTTGTTGTGATTACCATGCCTAAGCATACAAAAAAAACTGTTTTAGGTAGTCAGGCCAGGGAGCTTGTTGTTCGCCATCGGCTCGCAAGCCAAACTGTGATTACATCGCCTGTTCAGGAATCTAGCGCTGAACATGAGCAGCATCTTTCTGATATGCAATAAAAACAAAACCCTTTTTTGGCAGTCGGGAAATAAATCATAGCACTCAGTACTAACCGAACCACAGTCATAATTTCATCACAAGTTAAAAAAATGTTTACCGCCCAGCGAAGTGGGCACGGATCAGCTAGTATTATTATATATAATATCGACATTCCATCGTAGCAGGACATCCCATCACTAATTACGTCGAAGGCGTTACGTTATACGAATAACACATTGCTTAATTTTTAACCCAAATTAATTTTATTTGTGGTTTAGTGCATTCTGGTTGGGTTGAAATTAATTTACTACAGTTATTAATGATTTAGTGTATTAGAAATGTGGTACAGCAGAACTACTAAAATCATAATTTATAAAACACTGCAACTTTCTTAAGTGAAATGAAATGTTACTGAATGTGTCACCCGCACCTTGCTACAGCGCAAAGCATATAGAATAGATAGCGAAAACGAATAGATTGTCAAATGTATGGAGATGTCAAATTGTTTAGCGAAAGAGCGAAAGCAATGTTTTAGCCTTGGAACTCACGTGATTTCGAGGCACAATAGAAAGACAACCAGCGCAACAGCCAGCTGTCGCTTGGTCGTTTAATGGTTAAAAGAAGAATCTTTTTAGATTTAGAGAATCTTTATTATCTTAGTGCAAACAGTAACATAGTTGATACCTAACACCCACATGCTCGGTCGCTCAGCTCTGATAAAGGGAGATGTAAAGGTCATTGCTCATTACAGCCATCCGGCAGCCACTCCGCACCGACTCGCCTCATGCGGCTAGTATTATTTATATGGACTTGTATGGGCATGCGCTCACTATATCAACTTCGTAGCGTCCGCGTCACCGGATCGCCTCGGTTATAAGGCGAGTCGGTGCGGAGTGGCTGCCGGGTGGCTGTAATGAGCTATGACCTTAATAGGACGACTTCATAGACGTCATAAAAATGTATTCGTTTATTTGGTTTGACTTTCCAGTTTTGTTACCTACAAGCGTCTGAGTTTGGCCAACGAAAGCTGTCCATAAGAAAATTTTAAAATCGTCATTTTGAGCGAATAGTTTACACAGTTTATTGAATAACGAAGGTGATTCTAGAAATAAGTTACGACAGCCGGCTGTCGTGCTGCTATTGTGTCTCAAATCACGCGTGTTCGAAGGTTTAATATAATTGCGAAGTAGATCAATATCAATTCAATTATTTAGAATTCAATCTAGCGATTTTTTTTTAAATTGCCGCGTTTTTTTTGTGGACTGCTTTGATAGCCAAACTCTAATGGCTTTCGCATCCATACTAATATTAAAAACGCGAAAGTAACTTTGTATATTGGTACCTCATATTAAAAAAATGGCCTGGTTCCTAGGGGCGCCATTATTATTTATTAAAATTATGTACGAACACCGTACAGAGGCATTTTCTACCAGTCTACGTTAGGGTGATGCAGAGACAAAACATAGTAGGGGCAAGAATACAGAAAAGTTCTAGGAATAAATATATAATAAATACATAATACATGGAGAAATACATCAAATATTTATACTTCATTATTATTCGGGATTTAACGCGCACGTACCTTTTTATTTGTTTTTTGCTTGACGTTTCGGCAGGGTTACCATGGTAGACAGAAAGGTACGTGCGCGTTAAATCCCGAATAACAGTGAAGTATAAATTTGCAACGGGAAAGTTTAAAGTATAATACACATCAAATAAACATATTCGGTCCCTGGTTCGACTTTGCACATTTTCTAAAAGTTAATACCCTAGGCATTCTCTACCAGTTAACCATCAGTTTATTTATTCATAATTACACTAAAACTAAAATCATAAGACTATTACTAACTCTTTCTTTGACGGGCCTGTTGGTCGTGAATTTGTTTCCCACCCAGGACAAACTTTGTGTGATGAGCATGATTGTTTGTTCTGTGTCTGGGTGTAATTTATCTATAATATGTATGTATTTACAAATTATTTAAGTATGTAAGTATATCAGTTGTCTGGTTACCATAACACAAGCTCTGCTTAGCTTGGGATCAGATGACCGTGTATGAGTTGTTCTAAGATGTTTATTTGTTTATTTCTTGTTTCCAGCGGCCATCGCCGCTCTAAAAAAGAAGAAGCGCTACGAGAAGCAGCTGACACAGATCGACGGCACGCTCACGCAGATCGAAGCGCAGCGCGAAGCACTAGAGGGCGCCACAACCAACGCTCAAGTATTGACCACTATGCGCGACGCTGCCAACGCTATGAAACTCGCGCATAAGGATATGTTAGTATTCTTTGTTTAGTTTTTAGGGTTCCATACCTCCAAAGGTAAAAACGGAACCCTTATAGGATCACTTTGTTGTCCGTCCGTTCGTCTGTCAAGACTCTTTTTCTCAGAAACGCGTCGATATATCAAGCTGGAATTAATATCACATACTCCGGTCTGTTAAGTGTCTCTCAAAGCAGGCAAAAAAAAAACAAATATCTAAATTAACACAAAAAGATACAGCTGTTTATTTTACATTTATATTGAATATTTAGACATTTGCAAGGGAATCAAAACCTATAGGGTGTTTGGCAAGAAGCAATGTCATGTAGCACAAGCTGAGGCTGACGTAAATAGACGTTCTGTACGTTCATTGCCTTAGCTTTAAGTTCTCCATCTTTGTCATCGTAATTTCACACTAGTGCCACAATGGTGCTGATTCTCATGTTCACAAACTAACCTAAATTTAAGTTAAGTGCGTCTTTCTCTTTCCATTTCATTAAGAAAAGGACAAAAGATGCATATTCGTTTAGTCCAATCGAATTAGACAGCGCCTGAAGAAAATTAGCGAAATAGTCGCCATTAATCGCGTCTTAATTATCTATGGAGTGGCTTAATTTGACAGGACTTAACAAATATTTTATTTTTGTCTTTTTCTTAATGAAATGGAAAAAGAAAGATGCACTTAACTTTTTATCTTTGTCTTTTTCTTAATGAAATGGAAAAAGAAAGATGCACTCTCTACTGACACAAATAGACATGGCAGTTAGGAGCATTGTCATGCTCGCTCAAAAAGTCTCGCTGATGGTGGCGAGTGCGTTGGATCATTCGGTTCCCTTCAAAATGGTTGAGCTAAATGGTGCTGATGCCACGCGTCATGCTCGTGAACGGGCGCTGTCAGTTGAGATGGGTCATCTCTTAACTGCCATGACTTTTTATTTTAACTTTTTATTTTAATTTTTGTGTTAATTTGTTTATTTTGTTACATACATTGTTTTCACATGTAGAAGCTACAAAAAGAAAATGTAACCAAGATTTTGTAAAAAATGATTTTTTTAAAAGAGTGTCCGTGGAGTTTCTTGCCTGTTCTTCTCCATAGAGATCTACGTTTTGGAACAGGCAATTAGCGTCACTTTCCTTTTCTGACTGACCGACCGACTCTTTGACAATTCATAAGTACCTGTAAATGGTCTAAGTGAAATAAATGCTTTGAATTTTGAATTTTTTTTTGAATTTTGCACTTAACTTAAATTTAGGTTAGTTTGTGAATAAGAGAAGCGACACCAATATCAAGTTATGCTTAGCTAAAGCACGTGCTTAGGAGCTCGATGGATTGTCTATTTCATGAAAAAGTTATTTTATCGAGTTGTATGCCTTAAACTAAAAAATATTTGACCTTACCAAACATTCAATACTTCTATCTCTTTCTTCCACAGCGACGTAGACAAGGTGCACGATATAATGGACGACATAGCGGAACAGCACGACATCTCGCGAGAGATTACGGACGCGATCAGCAACAACGTGGCCTTCTCCAACGATGTCGATGAGGATGAACTGGAGAAGGAACTTGAGGAGTTGGAACAGGTATGGAATACTATCTACTATACTTGGTGTATTTTAGGTCTTGCACAACCCGCTAGGAGATAATTCTACTCATAAGACAAACAACTTTTATAATGGAACCAACTCTAAAATCGCGAAAAAAATATTAGCTGTTTCTAACAATAGTTCAATGCCCCCCGACCATAATGTAATTATTTTTTTCGAGTATAGTCTTCAAATTTACTTAAAATCCATTCAAACAAAAATGAACCTTATGTCAAACACCATACGATCGTAATTGATTCCCAGAAGGTCCCAGGTAGTCTTTAAATGTTACTTAAAATCCATTCAAGCCAATGGTTACTTAGAATCCATTCAAACCAAATTGAGCCAAATTCCAAACACTATACGATCGTAATTGATTCCCAGAAGGTCCTAAATTGACTTCAAATATCACAAAAAAAAAACATTCAAACCAAAATGAACCTTATTTCAAATACCATACGATCGTAATTGATTTCCAGTAGGCGATAGTCTTCAAATATCACTTAAAAATCTATTCAAACCAAAATGGACCTTATTTCAAACACCATATGATTGTAATTCGCAGGAGGACCTGGACAAGGAGATGCTTGGTATCAACGTGCCTACAGACAAACTGCCAGACGTACCGACATCCGATCTTGTGCACGACAAGCCCAAGCCTAGCAAGTCTAAACAGACCGGTGAGTTTATTTATTTATTACCAATGATGTTATAAGTAAAAAAGTGTAGATAGGTTATATGCAGTCAAAAAGTGGCACATTAAAAGTTTGCCAATTGACAAACACGATACTGGGTATCGCGTTGACATTGACGTTTATCTCTTTTTCACACGCACTACTACAATCATCATGTAATGTATGTGAGCGTTAGTGTGCCGTTTTTAAAGATAGAATTTCGTTTGGGTAACCTATCTACACTTTTTTAACTTTACTTACAAAACCAATTACTAAAAAATATTTTATCTAGGGTCGTGGTTTTAAAGAACTTGAAATAAATAAAGCATTGAAGCGATTCTCTTGTTCACAAAATGAACTAAATTTGAGTTCACTGAATCTTTTTCTTTCCATTTAATTAAGAAAAGGACAGAAGATACATATTAATTTATTTAGACACTTCAACAACATAAACACAAACACTTAAAAATAACAGTGAACAGAGACATGGATTAGCGTTTACATCAATTACAGACGTGAACAACATTCACAACAATTGGAGAACAAAAACAGTATTCACGCTACAAAATCCATATTTTTTTTTTGGTGAGTGGGAAATCATCCAATGACTGCTCCCGTCCTGGGTGCGGCGGGAGGGCGTGTCAGACTCTTACTGACTAAAACCCACTCATGTTCCTTCGGTTGCCCTTTATGTTCCAGGGTCACGGTAACTATTATAAACATTCCGCAACCCCGGCAGGACAAAATCCATACTTCCATACTAATATTATAAATGCGAAAGTAACTCTGTCTGACTGTCTGTCTCTTCTGCACGTCTAAACCACTGAACCGATTTGAATGAAATTTGGTACAGATATAGTCGTGGACCCGAAAAAGGACATAGGAAAATTTTCATCCTGGAAATCCCCCGGGAACGCGAACTATTATTCCACGCGGATGAAGTCGCGGGCAAAAGCTAGTATAAAATATATTAGTTTGGTACTGTTAAATTAGACAGCGCCTGAAGTAAATCGACGCATTTTTTGTGGCTATATAAAAAAAAATTAAAAAGGAATTTAAATAAATCACGTCTAAATTATCTATGGAGCGCCTTAATTTGATAGGACCAGACTAATACATATATTATCTTCTGTCTTTTTCCCAATGAAAGAGAGAGATGCACGTAGTTTAAAATTAGATTAGTTTGTGAACAAAGGAATAGGCACCATTTATTTGTTATCGTCTATGATGTTATAAGTAAAAAAGTGTAGATAGGTTATATGCAGTCAAAAAGTGGCACATTAAAAGTTTGCCAATTGACAAACATGTAAAATCAGTAAATCAGTAAAATCATATTTATTTTGTAAATAGGTTATAAACGAGTACTGTACGAGTACATGATACTGAGTATCGCGTTGACATTTGACGTTTATCTCTTTTTCACTCGCACTACTTAATCATGTCATCCTACTTTGACATGTAATGTATGTGTGCGTTAGTGTGCCGATTTAGAAGATAGAATTTCGTTTGGGTAACCTATCTACGCCTTTTTTACTTATAACATCATTGGTTATCGTCGGTTTTTGATATGACGAGTATGGCTGCCACCCAAACTAATATTATAATTTCAATCTATTTTCAGAGGACGATGACGAACTGGCAATGTTGCAGTCCTGGGCCACATAATCTTGAATCTTTTCACATGAGTTGTACGTTTGTGATATTTTATAGGTATTGTATAGCTACCCCGCTTTGTTAGACCTTTTTGTGGGAATAACGTAGGAAAAATAGAAAAACGTAACTTTGCTGACCTAGGGTAATATAGAACGATTTTTTCAGACCCAACATCATTTTTTATTTCGTTAAATTCACTGCTGCCTTAAAATAATTCTAAAGATTAGTTTTTGTTATACAATTGAAAATGGCGTAAGTGCTAAGATTTATCTTGATAAACGGCTGGGACCGAAATTCAGTACATCTAAAGTGCCTTTCCAGACGGCTATTAGTAAAATATAAAAAGGCACAAAGCTCTTCGCCACAGTAACAGAATATTTCAACTGAAACTGATAACTCATTATGCATCGATAGTGACAAAAACTGAAAAAGAAATTCAATGTAAATTACGCGACTCAAAATACGCTTACACGAAATCATCTTTAAGACTACAACAACTGAGCAGAAATTCGGTAGCCGATTATCTGCGGTGGAACGCCTATAATATAGGTATTTATAATGTAAGGAACAAACGATGTCAGTTATTAGAAATTAATGTGCAATTAAATCGTACCGCGGATTTTCGGTGGCTGAATTTCAGTACGACGTCGACCGAAAATCGGTCAAACGTTATCCCCACAAAAATTTCACACAAATATTGTATAAATATGTATTTAAAGCATGTCAAGTCGCTTTCTTAATTCATGAGGAAATAAATAAAAATAATGTTCACTCTGCCTTATATACAACTTTCATAAATTTTCATATTTAGTCGAAATATTGATGGTTAAATCGGAATGGCAGTTTCGTTTTTATTTTTGTTAATTTTTTATAGTTTGATGTAACTTCTTGTTGTTTTGTAAGTGTTTTCGTGATCATCAATGTATGCAGTTTCACATATTTATTTTTGTTTGCTATGTCGCCAGGAATGACGACGATGCTAAAATATAATTCTGATTAGTCCGTGCTTTAGATCGTCCAAAAAATCGTACATGTATTTTTTGCTTCATCAAAATCATTAAAAAATACAAAGATAAAGAGCATCAAAGTTCTGGAGTGGGGGTTTGTGACATCACTGTCCAGTAAAAAATGTACCTAGGCAGGACGTCACGCAAATCTTCAACGCACTGCATTGTCGTCATTTTATGTTTACGAGAAAAAAGAAAAAATACGTGACCAATTTTTTTTTAACGATTTATCTGACGGACTAATTACTTTTTTGTCGTCGCGCTTGTTGTATGGCAACTGCCCTGAATGTCATTATACTGGCGACGTTCCCATACATTTTCTGATAATTTCTGTTTCTACGATCAATTAAATGAGCACAATATCTTCCAAGTTAATTTCGGTTACAACTAGTGTATACTAGGTGTTAAATCTCGCTGCAATATCGTGTGAGTAGGACGGAGTATATAGCGTGCTCTCTCGCACTTATAGGTCTTTGCACACTTTACGGCGCGTACCTAATATGTCATGGCGACAAATTATCGTGTCATTTAAACCTTCGTACACATGCGATTCGAGAAACAATAGAAAGACAATAGCAGCGCAACAGCCAGCTGTCGCTTGGTCGGCGAAAGGTTAAATAAAGATGTTCTCATATAGGACGACACGGCTATTGTCCACGACTTTTTTTCAAGACGACAGATTATCGTGTTCAAAAGGAAATGCTGACACAACAGTCGTGAAACAATAATATGTCGTGACGACTCAGTGTGTGAACAAGAGACGACACGTCGTCCAACGATAAATTTATCGTCACGATATAATGGGAACAAAGCTTTAGGCCGTTTGTCCGCTGCCGCCGCCACCGTCACGCAAACGAGAAAAAAATGACGGCGGGCCGAGTTTAGCTTTAGTATGAGGTGACGTGACGTGCGGTGGACACGCGGCTACAGTAAATGTATAATCTCCATTTCTGCGCCGTCATCTCTTTTTAGTTGACGTGACCGTGACGGTGACGGCGGCGGTGGACAATCAGGCTTAAGCTAAGCGTGAGTTACGCGTTGCGATGTTATAACTTGCAGCGAGATTTTCCCAAAGTATAATGTATAGAATATTCTCTACTATATAACTAATAATTAGGTAGTTTACACCATAAACCAATAAATGTTAGACACAATTTCTATGAAACCAAAAATTTATTCGGTTCATTTTCAATTTACTATAAAATTTGATATTTAGTTGCTTTGAAATCAATAAATAGAGTTGTTATTTTAGTGACGTCATAAGTTGCCATTGCCATACAAAATCTATTGGAAAATTGCGTTTTGACAGCTCATAAAAAGTACGTCAATTGATAATGGTGTCAACTACCGTATTTAGGCGACCGTTCCCATAATAGGGAACATCGTTTAAATATTCTTCTACACATAAAAATGTCCTAATAAGAGTGAATATGTAATAGGATTGAGTCATTTGTCATATATAGTTATTTTATTACACCTTGTTTCGATTGTCATTGTGACTATTATTGTATGTAACAAAACTAAGACAAATAACTTTGTTATTAGTGTAATATGACAAGAAACACTACAATGATAGAAATAATATTTAATTTTACCTTCGTCTCTAAATATTTTAAAATATTTAATAAATGACTCAATGTTATTTTAGAAAGCTTTTTTATCACGAATTTATTTTACTAAAACATTACTACATCAGGAATTTCGAAAATAGAATAAACCCGCCCTATTCAAGAAATGAAATCAAGATGGCCGCCAAACAAAAAGATCTTATCATTCTATTCCATTCGCACAGTATATTGAGTGAGTGAGAAGGTTAGTAAACGTAACCGTTTTGATTTTCTTTCTTCTTTTCTTAAATACGGATTAAAATAACAATAATAACAAATATTTTATTCTGTTAATATTAAAATAGTTCACTTTCACATTAATTTCTAGTTATTCGGGTAATAATTTAAAAATTCAATTAAAGTTCATAATTTTATTATTTACTAAAGGCAAGGTTGCACGTATAAGTACTGAAAGTAGACGATTTTGTATAAAATACTTTTGTTATGCATTATTGTTAATATAAACTAGGATTAGCTAACTATCTGAAGCGTACATTTTTTTAAGCTGTAACATTGGTTCGATAATATAATATTATTTTATTTTAAGAATAGTGTTGTTTTATTTACTCTTTCCCGCCTGTGGTGTCCTGATTGCCTTGACCCCCCAGCCATTACGCAATAAACAAAATGGCGGCGGAAATTTCACTACTACCCCAAAAAGAACAACGTACGAGCACAGATTATAAAATTTTATTTCTATTTAATTGTAGCAAATTTATCCAAAAACTTAAATTACAAATATTTTATTTTCTGTCCTTTTCTTAATGAAATGGAAAGAGAAAGAAGCAATTAACTTAAATTTAGTTAAGTTTGTGAACAAGAGAATCGGCACCATTCCTTAGGTAATTTAGACGGAATTAAAAAGATGGCCGCTAAAGATATTCTGCCAAATTTCTTCAGGTGCTGAACGGGTGCTACTCTAAGTTTCGCAGGGAAAAGGTCATCGATATAATAATAGGCATAACAATAATCTTATATCATATATTTGTTGCCAACTAATAACGGTCGGCTGTACCTACCTATTACAATTTACACTTTTAAATATAATAGTACCTTTTTTTTTTTTTTTTTTAATCTTTATTTATAAGTAGTTTTGGAGTTTTTATCCACAAGGATACGTCAACTCCATTGTAACTTTTACAATACTATATCCTTAACATTAATAGTAATATTTATAATACGTTTTTATAATATGTAGATATATTATGGGTTCAGAACCACTGTCAAGTAGCAGAGTTCTTTTGCTAGGTCAGATTTAGGGTATGACAATATCGTTTGAATTAAGCCTATATCTAACCGGTTTAAACAATTCTCTCTTTCAAGTTTTTCTCTTTCAGCCTTATTTTTAACACACTCCATCAACAGGTGTTGTACGTCCTCGATTTTATTACACGTAACGCAATTTGGAGACTCGGCTTTTTTCATCAAGAACGCAAACTTTGCTGATGGATAGTGTCCCGATCGGATTCTTAATGCTAATTTAATATATTTTCTGCTTAGTTTGCTATTATCAAACCAAAGGCAACGAGGAGGCTCATGTTGAATGGTCTTATACCAAATTCCCTTTGTTTCGGATTTTTCATCGAAATATTTTTTCCAGAGCTCGTAGCATTTCATTTTAAATTTAGGAATCAAATCCGAGTAGTCAGGTAAGAAATGAAACTCGTTTCCTTCCACTGCTGCTAATTTAGATATTCGATCAGTGTTTAAACCGAGGGTCTACGGAGGGTCCAAACTACCGAAATAATACCACGAATGAACTTCACTCCCGTTTATTCTAATACAGGTATTACACTTTAGTTCACTTCAATTCCGATAGTTGCGCTGCTCACTGACAACACAATAAATAATCGCAAACCTAACCAAATGAATGTAACGAAACCATAGCGCGTCTTTTATTAGCGTAACGCCATCTAGGGATGCGACGGGTAAACATTTACATTACATAAAATATTTAACATTCCGCCCACCAAGGACATCTTACAGAATGTTCTTCTTTAAAATTACACCGCCCACCATGCAGAAAGTCTAATAATATGGTTTCAATACAATATTTTAATCCAATAACACATACAAACATATAACAAGTATATAAAACAAACAAAAACAATTTTCTAACTCTTATGATCTAGATGCGTACCTACTATTAATAACAATAAATGTAATACAACAACCAATAAACAATAATATTTATCAATGTAAAAATTAAGTTGCTATAGGAAGTATAGCCAACTTATTAACAGGCCTCTTGATCAAAGAGTACTTGGTTCGCACAGTAACTACTCGCGTGATTCCGTCGGGGCCAGGATGTTTTTGCTCTATTTTCCCGAGCAACCACTTGCCAGGAGGCAAATCATCCTCTTTTATAAGAACTATGCTGCCTATGGTTGGTTCTGGATTTTGGTGAGCCCACTTATGACGTTGTAAAAACTGATTTAAGTAATCTTGTGACCATCGCCGCCAGTAGTCCTGTACCATTCTTTGGGTAAGTTGCCACCGTCTGAGACTAGAAATGTCAACCTTTTCGTAATTCGAATCAGGTACTAAGACGAGTGGTTCCCCTACCAAAAAATGACCAGGAGTTAACACTGTTAACTCAGTTTGATCCACACCAGAAAGCGGCCTTGAATTAAGGCATGCTTCAATTTGGGCTAACACTGTCGTTAGCTCTTCAAAAGTTAACGTTGAGTTCCCTATTACCCTTCTAAGGTGGTACTTAGTAGATTTTATGCCTGCCTCCCATAAACCACCAAAGTTTGGGGCGTGAGGAGGAATAAAGTTCCACTTTGTACCATTATTCGCTAGGCAATCAATTAATTCGGGTAAATAGTTCGATTTTTCTTCATCGAACAGATCTTGCAGATCTCGTGCGGCGCCAACAAAATTGGTACCATTGTCACTGTACAGTTCAGCGCAATGTCCACGCCTCGCCACGAACCTCTTGAAAGCGGCTAAGAATCCCTTAGACGTCATGTCACTGACCGCTTCTATATGAATCGCCCGCGTAGACAGACAAATAAAGAGCGCAATGTACCCCTTGTATGACCTATTACCACGACCTTTAGATACCCTGATGTTTATCGGGCCTGCGTAATCAACTCCACTGTGGAGGAAAGCTTTATTTGGTGTAACACGGGGAGATGGTAACTGTCCCATTAATTGGTTTCTGACTTTATTTGAATACCTAACACAAATGACACAATTTCTATAATAAGCCTTAACCAACGATTTTATCCCTATGATCCAATACCGTGATCTCAAATAAGCGATCATAGCTTGAGGTCCCCCATGCATCGTTTTCTGATGCGCTTCACTAATAAGAAGCTTAGTTATATACGAATCCTTAGGTATAAGTATTGGATGTTTGCGATCATACGTCAGTTGAGACATCTCTAATCTTCCTCCCACTCGGACTATTCCCTTTGAGTCCAAAAATAAGTTTAAAGACTTATACTTTTTTCCCTTTTTTCCTAAAGACCCTGTCTTCTTAAGTTCTTGTATTTCTTCCTGTAACTCTTCTTCTTGACCCTTTCTGATACACACTTCCATCGCCTCCTCGAGTTCTGTAGTAGACAACAGTTTGGTTCTTTGCTGGTTAGCACTATCACTCATTAAGCGCAAAAACCTTCTGCAGTAGGCTACTATCCGAATCAACTTTCGAAGAGATGAAAATCTTTCCCAAAAGGAAAGGTCAAGAATACCGGAATGTACCTTTACTTCTTCCAATTTAGTAACCACGTGTTTAGGTTTTTTATATTCAATCACTGGTTGTCTTAGGAAATCGGGTCCATTAAACCATATCGCAGTGTTGCCGAGTTCCGCAGGAGCTACACCACGAGACGCACAATCTGCTGGGTTTTGCTTGGATGAAACGTATGACCAATACTGTGTGTCTAATGTTTCCAAAATGTCTGCTACGCGATTGGCCACAAAAGGTTTCCAACGGCTTGGATGGCTATTAAGCCATGCGAGAACAACCTCGGAATCGGTCCAAGCATGTAGGCCTGTCATATTTATGCCCAGAGTTTTGGTAACGTCCACCATCAACTTAGCCAATAGGACGGCTCCACACAATTCCAACCTAGGTATTGACACCTGTTTGATGGGAGCCACCTTGGTTTTTGAGGTAACTAACGCCACTTGTACGTTACCTTCTACATCTACAACTCTGACATACACCACTGCAGCGTAGGCCATTTTGGAAGCATCCGAAAAACCATGCAACTCCGTCAATACATTGCTTGATTTCATATTCAGCCAACGTGGGATTTTAATCTTCCCTAATGAAGGTAAGTCACTTCGATAAGTAATCCATTCTTTTATTAAAACCTTTGGGATTTCTTCGTCCCAACCTATACCCGCTAACCAAAGCTTTTGTATAAGTATTTTGGCTAATATAATACTAGGCGCTAACCAGCCTAGAGGGTCAAATAGACGTGTTATCTCTGAAATAATTTTTCTTTTAGTTGCAGGTCCAGTAATCGTCGGGAGATTTATAGAATACTGAAAGAAGTCTTCGTTAGAGTTCCACGTAAGTCCCAGTATTTTTGTTATATCATCCATTTTTATTTTTAACTTTTCATGTGTAGATCCTTTCTCATTTATTATATTATTTAATAACTCCTTACTATTACTCATCCATTTTTGCAACTCAAATCCCCCTTTCCTCAAAGTATCATTCATTTCAGTAAAGATTTTAACGCCTTGTTCTATGGTTTCAGCTCCAGTCATCAAATCATCCATATAGAATTCATTCAAAATAATATTCTTTATATCAGGCTTCTCCTCGCATTCATCATACGCCAGTTGTTGTAGAGCCCGAACTGCCAAGTATGGTGCTGATGCAGTACCAAATGTCACCGTTATCAGTTCGTACTCTTCGATTTCTTTTTCAGGATCATCTCTCCATAGTATGCGCTGAAATATGGTATCTTGACGATTCACTAAAACTTGCCGATACATTTTAATAATATCGGCAACCAAACATATCTTGTAAGATCTCCAGCGCATAATAATGTGGCGAAGTTCTGACTGCAAGGTAGGTCCGATCAACAAATTGTCATTAAGTGACATCCCATTTGAACCTTTACAGGATGCATCGAAGACGACTCGCACCTTTGTTGTCTCTCTATCCTCGCGGACGACGGCGTGATGTGGTAAGTATATAGCCTTTTTAATCTTTCTTTTTTCTTGTGATACTTTTTCCATATGTTGTAATTCCGAGTATTCATGAATAACTTTTTCGTAATCCTGTTTTAGTTTACAATTTCTTCCTAATTTTATTTCTAAGCTTTTAAGTCTTTTTTCAGCTATATTCTTCGACTCGCCAAACTTGCCAATCAGCTCTTCATCCCGCAGCGGTAATCTTACGATGTACCTGCCATCTTTATTACGCAATGTAGAAGTCGTAAACAATTGTTCACACTTGACTTCATCCTCCGTGAGCATCCTTTTTGCCGATGGTTCCGCCTCTAATTCCCAGAATTTTCTTAATATGTCATCATCTCGGACACTGGAGTGCATCACGGTAATATGTGATTGAATATTATTACTATTGTCTACTTCAACTGCCCCCGACAATATCCAGCCTAACGCAGTGCCCTGCGCTAAGAGCGTCCCACTTGAGTTCTTCTTTACTCCTTCCCGAATGACCTGGCTGTATATTTCAGCACCTAATAAAAGATCAATTTTATTAGGCCTGAAATATTCCGGATCAGCCAACTCGGTGTCAACCAAATCTATCCATTCTACTTTGGATACTTTGGCAGACGGAAGAACTGCTGTTACCGATTTCAGAACGTAGGCATTTACCTGGATTTTGAACGTTGGATCGATTCTCGAACCAATCGTGATCACTACTTTAGCAGTTGACGTAGCACTTTTATCTCCACCCACACCAATCACTGTATTTTTTGAAGATATTTTCTTCAAACCCAAAAACTGAACCATTGATTCCGTTACAAAGGATCCTTGCGATCCTTGGTCCAGTAACGCCCTAACCATTCGATACGTCCCATGTCTTGACTCAGCCTTCAATAAGGCTGTGCTTAATAACACCGTTTGCTTCATGTTTCCTGTCAAATGACATGCGACCAATGGTTTTTCCTCCGCTTTTGCGGCAACAAAATTGTCCTCTTTAGTTGATGAGGTTCCCGAGTGAGCAGCCGTACTACCCTCACCAATATCCGACCCAGACCCCCCTGTGGGGTGTAGCAATGAATGATGGCGGCGTTTACACACCTGGCACCTATGAGTGTTTTTGCAGAACCTAGCAGAGTGGTTACTTTTTAAACAAATGAAGCATAAGTTCTTTTCTTGAGCGATATTTCGACGACTATCAATAGATTCTTTACTAAACTTCGGACATGAATAAATGCGATGATCAGCTGAACAATATTCACAAACCAAATTATTTTTATCTTTCATTACATGAAATGACTGTGTGCCTTTTGGGTTTTTATCTATTTTGCTATCCAGATTTTCCAAACCACGAAAGCGACTTAACAAAAAATCATTAAATTGCTTAAACGTAGGTAAATCATCTGTGGTATCAGAGGCAACTTGCAACTCCCAGGCCTTTCTGGTATCTTTATCCAATTTTGTACTAACTATATAAATTATCAAGATGTCCCAAGAGGCCACATCAATACCTAAGTTTTGCAATGATCCCAAACAGTCAGAAGTAGTACTGATTAATCTTTTGATATCTGTAGCTGATTCTACCGTTAATACTCTTTGACCAAAAAGCCGTTTCAAAATACCATTTGACAAAAACCGTTTGTTGTTATACATAGATTCTAGTTTCTCCCAACTTGCCTTATAATTATCGGAAGTAACATTTACATTTCTCAACAAGAGTTCTGCGTCTCCGGTTAAATACCCCTTAAGATAATACATTTTTTGTGCATCATCCAGCTTTTTATTATTATGAATTAATCCGATAAATAAGTCCCGAAAGGTCTGCCACTCGAGATATTTACCAGAGAACGTAGGAATTTTTACTTCCGGTAACTTGAAACTAGAAACTTCATTGCAATTTCCTGAACCACTTTGTGTATCAACATGTTGTTCAGTTTTACCCGTGCATAACAGCGCTTTTAAATCACTTTTGTATAACATATAAATATCTTCTACTTCATCGTACACATTATCCTTGTGATAGTTGGAACTAAGCAAATCAGATCGTTTAATTTCGCTAATTATTTTTAAGTGCGTCGAGTAAAACACATTCCAATGTTGTTCCAAAGCTTCTAAACGTGTCTCAATATATGAGACCGTAAGACGATCCTTAGCACATTTCTTGAAATTTATTTTTGCCTTTACAATTTTGGACCTAATGTCCTCCTGAATGAAATTGTAGGCATCCATTTTAATCAAGAAAAACAATCAAAGTAAATATAATAGCAAAATACACAAACAACACTATAAAGTAAAATTAATAGTAATAAATAAAGTCTCTAAAACACTTAGAACCTTTTCAAATTTATCGCGCACAAAATCTAAGTCAAAAGCACGATTTTCAAATATTTTACAAGTGTTTGACAATTGAACTTGTAAAGTTTTTTTGAAATTTGGGCATAGGTTCCCCGTCTCAACCACTTTCTTCTAAAATATTTTGCAAGTCCAAAGTTAGCTGAACTGCACTTTCTAATAGGAAATTTATTAAAGTACTCACAGTTTTTCTTCACTAACGCACTCACACACACTTAGCTGCTTAGTAGGTCCGCTTCACCTCCCTCGCGCTGTTCCTCCTCCAGGGCGTCACAGCCAGTCCACTCCTGGCTGCGTTGGCTCCAAGAAGCTACTGCTCCTCAGACTCCAGTTCCACCCGGCTCCTCCTCCAGCTTCTGGGCACCTCACACTTGATACCCGCCGAAGAGGCTGCTCTGGACAGCGATCCGCTGTCCAGTCACGACGCGAAGGGTAGCATTCACTACCACCACCGATGAACACCAAAACACTCACGACCGAATCCGGCTCGAAGGACCAATGTTTAAACCGAGGGTCTACGGAGGGTCCAAACTACCGAAATAATACCACGAATGAACTTCACTCCCGTTTATTCTAATACACGTATTACACTTTAGTTCACTTCAATTCCGATAGTTGCGCTGCTCACTGACAACACAATAAATAATCGCAAACCTAACCAAATGAATGTAACGAAACCATAGCGCGTCTTTTATTAGCGTAACGCCATCTAGGGATGCGACGGGTAAACATTTACATTACATAAAATATTTAACAATCAGCCTCTTCGTTACCTTTCAAGCCAATATGAGCTGGAACCCATTGCAACTTAAACTCAATGCCATATTTATTAAAATTATAGATAATATTAATAATATCGTAGGCTATCGAAACACCTCTGATTCCAGAGGCGCATCGAGCCACGTGTTGCAAAGCGCTTTTGCTATCAGAGAAAATAACAATCTTGTTTAGCTTTTGTTCACTTGCATATGACATTGCATGAAAAATTGCAATAAGTTCCAGCGTCATAATGGATACATAAGTATTTATTCTGAAACCAGTTTTAATATTACAATTTTGATAAAAGTATCCAACCCCCTGTCCACATGTGCTCTTCGAACCATCCGTGTAGAACTTATGCCAACCCCTATAGTTTGTGTTTAATTCTTCTATGACATTATTTAATAGAGAATTAGGTTCAAACGAAGTTTTACTGACCGTCACACACTTCAGATCGCTTTTAATGATCTCCTGTAATTCAATGGCTGATACCCAGATATCCAAACTAAACATCCTAAGCGTATAAGATGAAGACACTTGAAATGAGTTTATCTCTCTGATTGTTTCAGTAAGTAAAGGCTTTTTTTTGCATTCCCAGTATCTATTACGACAGGACTCACTCAACTTCGATGTCATATCAACAGTTATATTGTTAGACCAGGACACACTCTTCAGCATGAATTTATACGCTAAATATTGCCTTCTCAAAAATAAAGGTAATATATTTAACTCACACTCCATTACATGTATAGGAGTACTTTTAATGAAACCTCCCGTAATTCGAAGTGCTTGGTTCTGAACTTTATCTAATTTTTTTGTATGTATGTTTGCGCCACAATCATACATAAAGCTACCGTAGTCAAGCCTACTTCTTATTAACGAAATATATAACCTACGTAAGTGACTAGTATGTACACCCCAAGTACTCCCCGCCAGCACTTTTAAAATGTTAAAGAATTTAGAACATTTATCGACAGTTTCCCTTACGTGCTTTCCCCATCGCAGGTTTGAATCCAACCAAATCCCCAAATATTTTACACAATCAGATCTAGTCAAAAATTCGCCATTAGCTTTTATAGCAGGAAACAGTCTCCTTTGTCCCTTACTAAAGAGACAGTACTTAGATTTGTTTGGGGATAGAACTAAACCTAATTCATCCAACAGCATAATTACACCGTCGAGCGCTTGTTGAACACGTATTTCACAACTCTTAATGTCTTTATCACTTACAAATAAAACAAAATCGTCTGCATACTGCGACAAAAATACGTTCTTTGTATTGAGACATATTTTGTGTGTTACCAAGTTGAAAAGCAACGGGGATAGCGGATCTCCCTGTGCAAGGCCTATATTAGTCCACCTAGAAAGTACAGTTTCGCCAGTGTCCGATTTAATATTGAGATGTCTTTCGCTTAAAAATAACCAAAGATATGTACAAATTTTAGCTCCTACTTGAAGATCATCTAAAATTTTCATCGCTACGTCAATGGACACGTTATTGTACGCACTTTCAATATCCAAAAAACAAGCCAACGTTGGGATGTTGTTAGAAAAACCTATTTGAATATGTGAGACCAAGCGAGCTAAAGAATCTAAACTTGATTGTGATTTTCTAAAGCCAACTGTGTGAGGTGAAAGTATTTTTGTCTTTTCAACAAACCACTCTAAACGTCTGAATATTAACAAATGAAAAATTTTTGCCAGGCAGGACAGTAAGGATATAGGTCTTAACTTCGGTTCACCATTAGAAGAGGAATTAACCTTCGGAATTGGAATTATTTGTATGTTTCTCCAAGGACTAGGAATAATACTATACTTAAAAATATTATTATACAATCTAAGCATGAAACGTTTAGCTATGTCAGGTAAATTATAGATCATTGAATAAGTTATGCCATCTTCGCCTGGAGCTGAGTTCTTTTTTTTTAAACAACTTTTAAGTTCCTGCATGGAGAAATCGGCTTCCAAAGTTGGTTGTCTTGATTCAAATGTTGGTATCATATTAGTAACGTAATCTGGAGTAAGTGAACCCAACAACTTACTTTGGTTTTCGACAGAACAATACGTTTTATTTTGTCTAAAGCCCTTCATCCATCTCATGCGACGCCAAAGCTCAGAAGCTGAAGTTGCTTCGTCAATAGAATTACAAAATTTCTGCCAGCTAAGAAATTTTTCCCTACGTATTAGGTCTTGTGAATCTTGAGTTAATTTCTCTATAGTTGATAAATTTTCTGGTGTTGGGTTATGACGAAAAGTTTTCAGAGCCAGCTGACGTTGTGCAACTATTTTTGACAGTTGGGGTTTCCAGTACTGTTTTGGAATAAAATTTTGAACCGGTTTATTACAATATTTTATGTACGGAATATGTTTCTCCGCTGCTTTATTAATTTCCGTAACAAAAGAATCATACATATTTTGAACCCAGCCCGGGCCGTCGCTATATACAATAAGATTATCGGAGATAGTTCGGGAATAACTAGTCCAATCCGCTTTTTTAAAGTTTCGTTTTTTAATAATACTAAACTCATTATTAATATGAATCGACATTTTAATGATCAAGTGATCACTTCCCAGGTTTTCATTACAAGTCTGCCACACAAACTTGATAGCTATGTCTGACGAAGCAAAAGAAATATCAGGCGCAGTTTGTTGTAAATTTCCGTTAACTAACTTTACTCGTGTTACCGCACCACTATTGAGGGAGATAAAATCGTTGTCAAGTGCCGAGTCCATAATCTGAAGACCTCTCGTATCAGTTTTGACTGACCAATTAGTGTGGTGGCCATTGAAGTCACCGGCAATTATGGTTTTTGCGGAGAAAGATGAGAAAAGTGTATCCCAGTCAGCCAATTGCGTTTGTACGGAAGATGGGCAATAAATAGATAAGACATATTCTATGTCTTTGCAGTTAACGAGTTTTACACATAAAACTTCAATGCCAGGGTTATTAATCCTAAAAGTATGAATGTGAGAAGGAATAGATTTATGTACTATTATTGCAACTCCTCCGTACGAGTCGTACCTATCTTTTCGATAAACATTATAGCCACTTATATTTATCGTAGTATCAGTGTCAAACCAAGTCTCACTAATAATAGCGATGTGAATACTTTCTCGAGCTAATAAGTCTCTAAAGCTAATCGATTTAGGACAAAAACTTTGAGCATTCCATTGAAATATGTTTAACTTTATATTTTTAGAACACTTATCCATTTACTAATTTTATAAAACGTTCAATTAATTTCCCATTAAATATTATATCAGTCAAATACTTGTTAAGTTCATCAGCAATAATTTTTAAAACAGAAATAGTTTTTTTTTTGGAAAGTACCCTCTGACATAAATATGTTCTTAATTTTTAACCAAAATTTCTTAAACTCAAATTTACGTGTAAGCTCCCCATCCCTTTCACCACTTTCCTCTTCATTCTGCGGCTTCTCTTTTACAGTCTCCATAACTCGATTCTGAGTATCATATCGTTTTCCCTTTTTCTTTTTATTTTTGGTTTTTGATTTTTTTTCTTGTAAAATAGTAGACATTTCTCCTGAACTTCTTTCTAACTCTTCTTCCCCGCTCTGATCATCAGATACCGCATCTTGGCTATGTAATCCGATAACAAGTTTATCACGGTATGATTCATTGTTATTATTCCGCAGCTCACAAGACTGGTTTTGAATAGATATAATGTGTTCATTTGACTGTTTCATAATGACCTTTTCTTTTTGCTTATTCTCATAGAATAGTTGTAGGGCTCTGCGATATGTTACTTGTTCTTTGCTCATGATGTTTCGTAATGACTTTTCTTTCACATAGAACGGACACGTCTTGTCTAAAACAAAGTGGTTGCCTTTGCAGTTAAGACACTTATAATTTTGGGTATCACAATTAGCGTGGTTCCCCCCACATTTCGGACAAAGTAGTTTTTTTGTGGGACAATATTTTAAGAAATGGCCAAACTGCCAACAACCGTTACATTGTGTCACTGGGAACACATAAGGCTCAACTTTGAATCGGCAGTCATAGGCATATATAAAAGAAGGCATAATATTGCTTTTAAAGCAAACTCTTATCGACTCACTTCCACCCATTTTCCATCCGAATTTAGACGTTTCAATCTTTTAAACGATAGTATTTCAGCCGAAGACCCAAAAATTTCCTTGAGCTCCTCCTCATTTAGGTCCAAATCGACTCCTCTCACCAAGCCATACGCCATAGTCAGATCTTGAGTCAGTTGACAACGCAGCCCTTTTTCTTTGATTACCTGACATTCCAGTAACTTAACCGCGGATTCCTTATCTTTAAATTGGATAAGAACTTTGTAGGAGCTCTTGTATTTAATCCTAATGATGCCCGTAATATTTGCTGATCTAAGCATCTTAGCCATAGCTATTTGCTTTGGTAAAACATCCGCGGAGGTGATGCATACCTCGTAATCAACGGTTTCCATCGAGACATCATTTTTTCCTTCATCTATCCTCATATTCCTTGCTAGTTCCACTGATTCACTTCTGATAAGACGTTTTGCTCTTCTCCTGTTCACCGTTATAAATTCGTCATCTTCACTATTATCGTCTTCCCTTTCCTTTCTTTTCTCTACACTTCTGACGGTTATTTCACTTCTTTGTTCATCTCGTAGATTATTCGCTTCCAAATCCTTTTGCTTATTTTCACAACTTTTTAATATCTTTTTAATTTCCAAATCACTTATGTTATCCTCATTACTATCGTCCGACATTCTCACAAAACTTACAAAACGTCGATCGGCCTCAAGGTCAACCGACGCCCGATAACAATAGGCTCATTAACTAATGAGTTGTAAACAACTAAATATCACCGTACACGTTCGTTAACAACGAATGCACACACGCGACTCATAATAGTACCTAATGGTGCCGATTCTCTTGTGCACAAACTAACGTAAATTGAAATTAAGTGCATCTTTCTCTTTCCATTTCTTAGAGAAAAGGACAGAAGATACATTTTAGCAAATCCTGTCAAATTAGACAGCGCCTGATGAAAATTGACGTATATTTAGACGCCATGTTTTTAAATTGCGTCTAAATCATCTAGATGGAGTGTCTAAATTTGACAGGACTTAACTAATAGATATTTGATCTTCTGTCCTTTTTTTAATTAAACGGAAAGAGAAAGATGCACTTAACTTAAATTTACGTTAGTTTGTGCACAAGAGAATCGGCACCAATGTTTATGTTTTCGACATTATACTGCTTACCCATTAGCATTAATTTTTATAACATGGGTCTATTGTAATGCAAAAAGGCGCACGTCTGTTGTCAGCCTTCCTTATTCAGTCAAATATTTTCACAAACAGTTCTTTATGGTCAACTACTAAACTAGCCGTATTACCTAGTGAAGAAACTCGTCCGGGAAAGTATTGGTTACATACATACCTATCTTTCATACACAATTATGCATGCCAGCCTGTCTTGCAAACCTGCCGGGATTGCGGAGTAGTTCTAATAGTTACCGCGGCCCCGGAACATAAAGGACAACCGAAAGAACAAGGGTGGGTTCTAGTCAGTAAAAGTCTGACACTCTATCCCACCCCGCCTTGGCCGGGAGAAGTCATTTGACAAGTCTTCTCCTTAACCTTTGGGTACTAAGGTAAAGACCAAGCGACAGCCGGCTGTCGCGCTGCTATTGTCTTTCTATTGTGTCTCAAATCACGTGTGTTCAAAGGATTAATTGACACAGGAAGATAGCCTTTCATGGCCCAATAGCTCTTCCAGGCATTTTCGATCATTGAGCCAAACGCATTCCTTAATAATTATAATATACATATTATGTCTACATGCCAGGACTTGGCTATTATGGCGGGATTGTTTAGACTCCTTTGATAAAGTTTGGGTCCAAATAACATATGGCTATTTGGGGCCAATCTTGGGCAGGGCAAGGTAGAAAGAAATGGAAGGAGGGTAAAGAGGTCCCAGCGGTGGGAAACTTAAGGCTTGTAATTAAAATATACCAATAGGCACCGGCACATATTCAGAACTAGAGTGCTATTAATAAACCAATACAAACCTTGAAACTTCATCCGTTACTAGGAACTACTTAGTATCCAAAACATGTTAATAATGCTATAACATTACATAATTACAACATAGTGATCAAACAGCAATAAATCTTCTGTTACAGTTAAATTGTCATGCAGAAAGCGATTGCGGTTGTCGCGAGCTGAATTTTGATAATACGTGCAAGGCAGAACCGTTTACACTTTCCCTTGAGAGCCCTATTCTGATTTTCGACAATTGCTAGTCGATTTATCGTTTAATTCGATCTACGACCTCCGAAGTGTATGGCAATGTATGGATGGATGAGTGGCCGTGGATGGAACTAAGTGGTGTGACGCCTAATGGTAGCACAATTAGCTGATAATGAGTATTAATATTTTTGCGTCCCAATTTTGGTGATGGCGTTAAATCTGGAGACTAGATTACTTCTTCTATTCTGTCTGGAAAGACAACAATCATTATACCATTCACTAACTTAAGAAATGAAGTTTTACGTTAGAATAATACTAAAAATATCTTTAATTTGTCTCAATTTTTTATAAGTTGTCGACTTTCTTGAAGAGATAATTTTGCAGCTAGATCATCATCATCAACCCTCTCACAACGTCTTAGGGTAGGCTTATAATACCATTGTGCATGTATACATTAGTAGCTGCTGTTTGTCAGACCTACTGGGTAACACGATAATTATCCTTTAATTACACTGATTGTCAGACTTTCCTACTTCTGACCTGAATGACATTTCAATATAATAAAAATCATATTTTTACTTGCCCAATTTCGAAATCGGGGTTCGCACCTAAAATGCAAATTCTGGGGAGCCGTCCGGTCTCATGCTGAGGCAATATTGTGACTAGAAATTAAACGTTTTTATTATCAACAAGAACGGACCCCAGGCGCCAACCAAAATGCTAAGCCAAGTCGAAGTTCGCTCGGACGTCGAACGTTACCAACCAGAATAGGTCGTCTGTCAATTTTAATGGTGTGAAACCATTAGTTTATATTAGGAGGCGGTTATCCACGGCGCCCAGTCCTGCAGTGATTACCTGGTGATCAACATGAAGGCTTACATGCTGGTGAGTAGTCACAAATATATTGTTTTTTATTTACGAAGTGTTAAAGTGGCCAGTACTTGCTTGTGATAATGAGCTTGCTATTACTGGGTTGAAATTTTGTTTACAATTTATGTAGGTAGGTAGATTTTGAGCTGTCGCATTGGTGTTGCAATTATAAGCGTCATTTTTGAGCCAGGTTTTGAATCTCGGCCCGGGCTATGTTTGCCTTTAAAACTAGGCAGTTCATAATAGTCTCGCAAGCGAAGTTATCTTGCTTAAGCGCGGGTGATAAGAGTGGGGTCCTAAGTTCGAATCTCGGGTTAATCTATTTTGGAGTAGATAAATTAGTGGTGTGTAACATTTTTTTTTTTTTTTTTGGTGAGTGGGAAATCAAGTGGTGTGTAACATGCATCTTCTGTCCCTTTCTTAATTAAATAGAAAGAGAAAGATGCACCTACCTTAAATTAAGTTAAGTTTGTGAACAAGAGAATCAGCATCATTAACAGTTAATACAAATTCCTTTCAGCTCGTCCTTCTCGTTCTCCACTCCACAACAGCAACACTAGATCTGTCAAAACTGGATCTATCAAGCCTAGATCTGTCAAAAATCAAAGACAAAGCGGCTTCCACACTCCAAACCATAACAGACACAGCGACTTCATCAATACAACAATTTGCAAACACAATCGACTTCAATAAAGTCCAAAAACTTGATATCTTAAACCTGATACCAAAGATTCAGAACAAAGGGAAGTTGATTGCAGATACGTATGAAAATATTCCAGAATACAGCCAGAAAGTGAAGAATTATTTGCAGAGCATAAAGGGGTTGAAGAAACCAGAGAAGAAGCTGGTAGCTCCGTGGCCCGTGAAGGTTAGGATTATCCATCATTATTATGTCTAGATGTGCTCGTGGTTTTGTTTACTGGACTTGTATAAAGGTAATCCTAAAAAGTAAAGTCCGAATGTACTGTTTACTTTAACACGCGATATTTGGATCAAACTTCCTTAATTAGCGAACTCTGTTATATCTGAGCCACATGTGCAACTAATAGTTGGGTACTGCGTTTGTGACCGAGATTATATGTTGTACAAAAGGCATCTCAAAAACTTAATCTGTATTTTAATCGTATAGCATTTCGTTTGGTTGAAATTGAACAAAAAAAATTATGCCGTTATGACGCCAATAAATACAACATTCACAATTGTTCAAAAATTAAAACAAACTTCCAAAATAATGAGAAAAAGATGGACGTCCTACGTCCCACAGAATTTGATAGAAATAATTTTTGGGACGGGTTTTACAGGGTATTCGCACGGCCCAATTTTACCAAATGTGGTAGTTGCTTTCCGGCCACGTGTTTTGTAGCATGACACGACTACCCACAATTATTGCAATGTCCCGCGAGCACTCGCGCTATGAGCATTTCCCTCACGGTGAATTTCAAATTCCCGCCATTTATTGATTTATTTATCTTTGGTCATCGTTTTCCCGCTAGCTGAGTTTTATACTTCCTCCGTCCTGCTCATAACGGTTTTTTCGTGTTAGTGTACATCAATCGCTCAGTAGAGGTGGTTTGTTTAGCCGAGATACGTCGCGCGGGGATTTGCTCATCGCGCGAGTTACACATTTTTTTTACACACAACATGCTTTTACTTTTTGTGACATATGTAAAGGTCGTACATATGATAAAGATTAATGTTTTATTGTTCACTTCCTAATTTTTTTGACTAAAGTATTTTTTTTTTGTTTTTACCAAAAGTGCACTTAAGGAATGCTAATTTGGTCCTGAATTTGTTTTTAAAATATTATAGTATAACAACTGTTATATATTAAAAATAAATATTTGATTTGATTATACAATATTGTTCTAATATATATTAGAAATAATATTAATAAATATACTATAATTTATGTCTTTTTTGGTTATTTGTAAAACGTGAGCAAAATGCTCTATACGCGAGTGCTCGTGTAAGTTTTAAAGGCGCGAGTGCTCCCGGGTTAATGAGTTTCTTACCTTAACTTTTAAGCTGGGCATTGACAGTCATTTATTTCGCGTCAGTTTAAAAGACGTCCATCCAAAATTTTACCGTGACTGTTGTGAAAACTTTCGATGTTGTTTCGGTGCTGTGTGGAAACTTTCCGTGGTTACCATAAAACCGCGTTGCGCCAAACTGCCCGTGAAGGTGTGGTCGTCATTCTAATGGCGCCACTTCGTTCCTTGTAGTTTATCATAATTACTTCGGATTTAGTTCATTCTTCTCGATATCAGGACGGCCACTAGCCGTTATGGGTTCAAGCGGAAATTGAGGACTCATTTTCGAAACAATTGAGCAGAGTTTATTGACCAATCACTGCACTCTCTGTTGTATATGTATGTATGTATGTGTATATATATATTTATATATAATATATTTTATAAACTTTATTGCGTATATAAGTAGGTAATTATGTATGTGTAATCTTTTTTAATTTTAAGTTGTATTCTTCCGATCTATTTCTTTTTTTTCCCCTTTTTTATAGTGCACCTGCCATGTTATCTCTGTACCTTCCTGGGTGGACTGGTAGAGAATGCCTAAGGCATTAAGTCCGCCATTGTACATTTTTTATTTGTATTAGTGCATGAAGTATAAATAAATAAATAATTATTGCTCTGTAATCCGAATAGTGTATAGATTTTTTCGAAAACTGAAGAGCCGGAGGGACGCCAGTGAGTGCAGACGTAGTTGGCCTACTAAAGCATAAGAAGTGACGCCACTGTTTTACATGTAGGCTGACGCAAATAAATGACCGTCTATGCCCAGCTTTATACGCCTAAATTAACGAATGCGCAGATGTATAGTTCGAGGAACATAGGCTAGTAGCTATTCATATTTTGCCATGGCATTTGTTTTCGTGGCTGGATTTCAGTCATATGTAAATCATTTTGTTTTTAGTATAAGTACTAATTTATAAAATGTGTGGAGAATAATACCGCTTGTCTTGCGAAATATTTATTGATTTACTTACCTACATTTTTTAAATAAACTGTTATTACTAATCATTGCAATTTTTTATTTGTCCCTCCTGTATTTATCTATATCGCTTAGACATATTTAAATAATACTCCAAATTGAAGAATATCTATTTATTTAAAAGACTAAAATCACTAAGCAACTTATCAAAAATATCATTCTTATCTTCACCACTAGCTTTAGGCAGAAACTCATCCAGTAATCCATTTTGGAAATCACCAAAATCATCTTGAACATTCGTATCGGCCAGCCCAAGTTCCGTCAACAAAGTCAAATTGTCCATATTGTCAGTTTTGTCCATGTTGTCAGATTTGTCCACTTTGTCAAAGTTTAACGCAACATTGTCAAAGTCAGGCAGGAGTTGTTCTGACGATTCTGTGTCATCATTGTCTTTAGCCTGACGTCTGTTGACTAATTTGGCCTCTTTTTCGTCGTTGTCACATATGTCGTGATATTCATGGATTTCTTTTCCAAATTCAAGTTCTTCCTCTTCTTCTTGACTGTCTTGGATGATTTGCGCAGTAGACTTGTATTGGAAGGCGTTCTGTGACAGATCAACTTCAACTGGGAAAAGCGTGGAGTTGTCATTCAAATGTTCCACAGATTCACTGTAATAAATGGTAAATTGCAGTTTTTTATTAATTTTAGTAATAATTACAATATAAGTTTATGATATGATCATACAAGGTTTTTTTGTAAAGTGGTAATTGACTCTCATCTGTACATTTTTTGAAAATCGTTTAATGGCCGAAAATTAAACGATTTTCAAAAAATCTTGTGAATGTGTTGTTTACAATTTCACAAAAAAAATATTATGATGAAAACCTTTATAGTGTATCTGCAACTTTTAAAGTATCGTACTGTGTGTATGTACTGTTTTTTCTATAAACCCCAGATGCCCGAATTAAATGAACAACAATAATGAATAAGAAACTTTCAGAGGGACAGTGTAAAGGGAACTCCCTTTGCGTGCTAATGTCGCCAAACTCTTATTGCGCGATGTAGGTTTTCAGTTATTGGTTCAAAGTTGGGCGATAGACGTCGACTAAAACCCTATATCTTATACCCCCTCTAAGGACGCGTAGCATCGTGTTAAAAGCTTGAAATGACAGAAAAACTGTAATCATCTACCATTTTACAGTTATCTACTATATATAAATAAGTCGGGTTTTCCTTCCTGACGCTATAACTCCAGAACGGACGAACCGATTTCGACGGTTTTGCATTCGTTGGAAAGGTCTCGGGCTCCGTGAGGTTTATAGCAAAGAAAAAAAAAATTCAACAGAAAAGCGGGAAAATCTTAATCCACGCGGACGAAGTCGCGGGCAAAAGCTAGTCTGTTATACATTTCTACTAATATGAAGAATTTGTGAAGTTAAGATCGGTAGAGTTAGAACGTGTAGATTCAGGAGCTTGGCTCTACAATATGAGATCCGATATCTTTTTCACATGGCAAACCTTGGTCGTCTTGACAACATTTAACATTAAAAGTTTTTGGTGGGATTTCAGTTCTTGTTGCTAGGCAGTCTTTTTAGTGTTTAATTTTTTTCTTCTTTTTTGGGGTATATTTCTTGCACATCAGCAGTGCCGGTTTTTATAGCCCATTCTCTTTTTGCCTTTTTACTTTGACGACTTACTTACTTCAGTACAAACGTTTTTTTCTGTCTTTGTCTTTTTACAAGACAAATCTTATGTGCTCGCCTTGGCAACATTGAAATGTTTTTGATGGGATTGTTATAAGCCTTAGAATCAATACTCACTTATGATAGACTGCAAGTCCCTGTATGAACCGACGTAGCTGATAGGCCACATCCTGTGTTTTCTTGTTCTCCAGAAGTTCCAACTTCACCAGCACATCGGAGCGGAGGCGAGCGAACCGAGTCCTTGCGTCTTGGCGACAGCGGAGGATTAATCTGAAAGAATATATCTTTGTAATTGTGGTAGACTGGTGATCCATAGTGAGATGTCAATACCGGGGTTGCGGAATAGTTTTAATAGTTACCACGGCCCCGGAATATAAGGGTCAACCGACGGAACAAGGGTGGGTTTTAGTCAGTAAAAGTCTGAGATTACCTCCCGCCCCGTCCAGGGTGGGAGAAGTTATTTGATGATTTCCCATCCATAAAAAAAGTTGTGGGAAGAAGACCAATATTTGTTTGCAATGTAGATGGGATATGCAGAAACCTAAATTGGACAGCGCTTAAATATTCTCTATTCATTATTGCCTACCACTGCAACTACTGAAAGCCAGAATCAACAGTTGAGTCAACAGAAAAGTGCCAAGCAATAAAGCTCGACAAGTCCCGGAGAAAACAATTTAATTGTCTAGGATCCCGTTACGATTATAATCAGGAAAGAATAGCGAAGGACTAAGAAAACTTATAAGTTTTTACTTCACATTCTGTAATCATATTTTAGCAAAATGGTGTGTACATTCGGCTAATAAATAGCCAAATATCCAGTAGCCCACGGTGTCTACCTTTTATAGCAGATTTTTTTATGTCATAATATTATTTTTCGAAACATCGAATAGCACAATCTTCATTTCGCAGAAAGTGTGGTCACTGTTCTAATCTAATCTATCCATTTCGATATTTATTGGCTAACTACTTTTTAACAGAATGAAGTCGTTACTGTGAAAAAGGCGAAATGTATAATGGCAATGGTTTTTATGCCAAATAAAATTCTGCCCGTTATAAGCATGCCGTTGTAATTTCGGACACGTAAATATTCTGCCAAAAATAGTTATGCTAAGTTTTTTTTAATGATTTTACTAAAGAAGATTGCGTGGTACTTTCTGGCCGCGCCACAGTCGCATTCTAAATCGCAGTTAATAAGAATAAATGTACATTATATGTTCATTATTGTACGAAAATAATTAAAAATTGTACTTGAGAGATTCGCGAGATATTTAACAAAATCGGTGGCGCGGCCAGATAGCATGCATCCTAGCCGCGCCACCGTGTACACTGCAAAAAATTGGATATTTATGTGCAAACTTAATGGTAAACAAATGTACGACTTTTGTTTGTTCTATTGATGATTAAAAATACTGCAAAAAGTCATTACCTATATGAATATCGAAACTTCAAAATCAGAATAATCGTTGCGTGTGGTGTTTTAAACACAATTATGTCAGCAATGATTATGTAATGTTAAATATACGGGCAAATGTAAAGAATGCAATTGAGAGATAACTGTACTTACAAGAAAATCGGTAAATCAGTTAACATAAATTGTATTTTTTGTAAAGTCGATACAAACCTGATACATTCGAAAAAAGAATTTAAAGGAACAATGGAAAAACCCAAAGAAGTCATTCTGCAGGACTAATTGGAGCAATGCAATCTACACTATATTATAAAGAGGAAAACTTTGTTTGTATGTTTGATTGTAATTTGTAATGAATAGGCTCAAAAACTACCGGACCGATTTTTAAAATTCTTGCACCATTCAAAAGCTACATTGTCAACGAGTAACAGGCTATATACACGCTATGTCCCACGGGAGCTAAGCAGTAACCAAAAACCTAACGTAACGCGGGTGAAACCGCGAGGAAGAGCTCTCTTCTTCTTAATCGTGCACTCTTAAAGTCCTTAGTAGCTGCCCTTGCGATTTCTCTCCACTTGTCTCTATTAGTGGCGTTCCTCGCGCACTCCACGATTGAGCTGAGGAAGAGCTAGTTTATTATAAAGAGGAAAGATGTTTTTTATGTATGAAATCGATAAACTCCGAAACTACAGAAGTGATTTCAAAAAATATTTCATCAATACTACATTAACTTTGAGTAAGAGTGGAAAAACGCCTTATACTGACGGAAAAACTGGCAGCAGTAGCAAACAACCTGTAAACCGATGAGCGAACCACTAAGTACAGTGTAGATTCTACACGATTAGGTAAGGTATTACAAAGAGGGAAAAAATATTTTTTTTTTGTAGTAATTCTTGGTATGAACCAATAAAGAGTTTATTGGTTCATACCAAGAATTACTACAAAAAAAAAATATTCTGTAATACCAAAACTACTGATTATATTTTTTTTAATCTTTCACCACTAAAAAGCTACAAGACCCCTAAGCACAGATTACTAAGTAACAAAGGCTACTTCTGACGTAGTTCGCTCGGAAAAACGTGTAGCAGCGGGTGAAACCGCTAAGCGGACCGCTAGTTTAAAATAAAATATTAATAAAAAACTTTTTATTGTGATATCTGAATGGGGAAACTCGAATGGGACGAGGAGTGATCGTCCCGGTTCTTTAGTCTATACAGAAATCCCGGAATTTTCCGGGATTTTCGGGACCAGGATTTCCCGGGACCATTCCCTAGTATCAACTGTCTGCGGAGATGCCCCAATGATAAGTCGGGGGAATGATGTCACCATACTGAGTGGTTTCCGATCTCAACAAAGTGCTAGTTGTTTTGAGAGGGGCTAGGCGGGTTAGGGAGAAGTAGCACATTCTGTTACAGGGCATCCCTGGTCATCACCTTCCTTGACCTTGACATAGCACTTCGGTTAGTCAGCAAACACAAGTCTAGTAGTATTTTTAATTTAACAATACATAAAATGTATAAGAACAACGATCGTAACTGTCTGATAGTTCTGCCATAGTCGAATTAGTATTTTAGTTTCGGTATTATTAAATTTATCATGTAGGCAATGACTTTTACACTATTCCTCATTACCAATAGAACAAACAATACTTAGTCGTAAATTGTTTACCATTAAGTTTGCACAATTTATGTTAACTGATCTACCGATTTTCTTGTAAGTACAGTTATCTCTCAATTGCATTCTTTACATTTGCCCGTATATTTAACATTACATAATCATTGCTGACAAAATTGTGTTTGAAACACCACACGCAACGATTATTCCGATTTTGAAGATTCGATATTTATATAGATAATGACTTTTTGCAGTATTTTTAATCATCAATAAAACAAACAAAAGTCAGTCAAGTTCAGTCAGTCAGTCAACAGTACATTTGTTTACCATTAAGTTTGCACATAAATATCCAATTTTTTTTGCAGTGTACACGGTGGTGCGGCTGGGATGCATGCTATCTGGCCGCGCCACCGATTTTGTTAAATATCTCGCGAATCTCTCAAGTACAATTTTTAATTCTTTTCGTACAATAATGAACATATAATGTACATTTATTCTCATTAACTGCGATTCAAAATGCGACTGTGGCGCGGCCAGAAAGTACCACGCAGAAGATTGTGTGTTATCTAAATATATGTAACTCAAAGGTGACTGACTGACTGACATAGTGATCTATCAACGCACAGCCCAAACCACTGGACGGATCGGGCTGAAATTTGGCTTGCAGGTAGATGTTATGACGTAGGCATCCGCCAAGAAAGGTTTTTTGGAAATTTCAATCCTAAAGAGATGAAATTGGGGATGGAAGTTTCGAAATACACGCGGGTGGAGCCGCAAGAAAAGCTAGTGCCAAATAAATTTCGGAGTATCAAGATTCTGTCAAATAGCAGGAACTCGATAAAACCAAGCACAAATTCAAAAATCCTCACCTATACTCATAATTTCCAGTCTCCACTCGATACAATGGTTCCTGTAGTGCATTATACCCATATTCCTCATCATCCATCTCTTTCACCTTCAGGCAATAGGAGAGGTACTCAAACTTCGTGTCTGCGTACTTGCGGATAGTTAGCTTTGTGTCCGGGATTGCCTTGTTGAGGTAAGTGCCCATGTCTGCTAGGATCTGAAAAGAAAAAAGTTCTAGTACCAAGTGTTCATTAAAATTTTTAAAAACTGTTTGAGAAGTTGTTCTTGGACGGAACCGTCAAAAAAAACGATAGTTTAATAGTTGCAAATATTGTTGAAATAGTTATTGTTAATACATTTTGAAAAGGCGCTTCAGATTACGTTATCAATACTAGGTCATGCCTATAAGATGACATAGAACTTATTTTACCGAGAATAACTTTTTGTCACATTTATGTTTCTATGTTGTAAATTCCATAGAATTAACAGAGATAAATATACACTTCTTCTACCTATTCTCTACCTTTGTTTGAACTTTGGAAGCAGCAATATCGCTTTGCTAAAGCACTCTTCTCTGATCAATGTTTATCTAGGTCTAAAACAAAATCTCAATACTTACAGGTTTTAAAGCCTTCAACATCTTGATGCCATCCCTCTCCAACAGTCGGTGGTACTGGCCAAACTTGGTGAATGCCTCCGAAGCCCTAGCCTGGGGTTCTCTCACTCCTATAGCAGCAAATATGTCTCCAACCGACTTGTACGTTTGCAGGAGATCAAAGTAGGCCTTTAACATTCTGGGGGAAATAATTTGGATTGAATCGTGAAGGGCCAGAGGTTAAATGAACTTTCTAAGTTTATCTAGGACTAGAAAAGTTATTGGTCCCGGTTGTCCTTGACAGTCGTTAGAAGTATTTAGAAGCCAGAGAAAAAGACAGTCTAAAGGAGTATCGTGTTACCCATTAAAAAGGTTGTGGAGGTTTGTCCATTTTTGTACTAATAAAACACTGGTATATAACTGAATTCGGTTGACTTGAAGCTGATCCTAACATAGTTGAAAAAAAGACTAGGCAAGTGGTGATTTTGTGATGTTGAAAACGAAATTTAAATTAATTGTTTCTTTCTCTTACCATTTCATTAAGGAAAGGACAGAAGATAAAATGTTAATTAAGTCCTGTAAAATTTAGACACTCCATAGATAATTTAGATGCGATTAAAAACATCGCGACTAAATACACGCCAATTTTCATCAGGCGCTGTCTAATTTAACAGAATTAAACTAAAAACTTTTCTTTAAGAAATGAAAAGAGAAAGAGGCATTAAACTTAAATTTAGTTAAGTTTGTGAACAAGATAATCGGCACCAATATCAAGTCTGAGTATTACAGTTACCTTTTAGCATTCTCCACCAATTTCTTATAAGTCGTCTCTGTTTCTCTCAACTCATTGAGCTTAGCGACCAGGGTATCATTGCACAGAATAGCCCTGGACAGTCCTAGGGCATCAGCGGCTCCTGAAGACATGTTCTCAACGAGTCTATGCTTCATCTTCTTCATTATAATGTCCAGAGACTTTCCTTGCTTTGGATCAGCGTGCAGCTTGTTGTAGTTTATTGTTACTTCGTCCTAGAAGTTTTTGTGGTTTGAAAAATATTTACTTAACTACATCAACTACATTTATATTGACTTACAAAGAGCTAGGTTTCTTTAAAAACCGTATAAGAATTTCCAATGTCTAATTAGATCAAAGTCAAACATTTTTCTACTATTTTTAATTATTTAAGTGCAGTGCTAAGCTTGGAAAGTTTATCTTGGACATCACTGACATCCCGTGCCTCGGAAAGCGCGTAAAGCCGTTGGTCCCGGTTGTCATTCGTAGAACTTTGAACGTTACGGGAAGTCAGAAGCCAGAATGTCTGACCAGTCTAACCAAGAGATATCGAGTTATCCAGTTACTGGGTTGTGGAGGTCTGATAGGCAGTCGCTCCACGTGAAACACTGTCCTCCAGCTGAATCCGGTTAGGCTGTGGAAGTGAACTCCAATATAGTTGGGAAAAGGCTAGGGAGATGATGAGTGCTAAGCTTGGACATCGTGGGTTCGATTCCCATACAAGGTAAACCTTTGTCATGTGTGATAACCATGTTTGTTTCATCTGTCTGTAATTTACTTATTAGTTGCTTCGATATCATAGATTTAGTTCAAGTGAGGATCTGATGTACGTGTGTGAGTTGTCCGAATAAATAACATTTAACTTATTTACCTTAGCAGACTGTATCATCTTAGCTACTTCTACTTTAGTCTTGCCTTTCACCGATTGTCCATTCACTCCGACCAACTCATCGCCGCTTTGCAGAGTACCGTCTTTTGACGCTGGCGTGTTGTCGAAAATCTGAAAGTTTTTTTATTTATAATTAAGTTGCATCAATATTGTCATAGTACTTCGAATAGATTTCAATCCTTTACTTACAAATTCAACGTCTTAATTAATTTACCACGTTAGGAGTTGAATGGTTGCGGAATGGTTATACCTAATAGTTACCGTGACCCCGGAAAGGGCAATCGAAGGAACATGAGTGGATTTTAGTTAGTAAAAGTCTGACACGCCCTCCCGTACCACCCGACGGGAGAACTCATTTGATGATTTCCCATAGTGTCAGTTCAAATTGATTTTAAAGTAATTTTACGAATCGTTTCTATGGGAGTATTAAAAAGTGTTGATTACTACTTCATTTTTTAAAGACTTTAGAGACTTTTATTGTTTTCATTGCGTAAAATCCATCCTTGTTCTCGTTAGAGAAAAGGAACCAACGAATAGAAAGACATTGGTGCTGATTCTCTTGTTCACAAACTTAACTAAATTTAAGTAAAATGCATCTTTTTCTTTTCTTTTCTTTATTTTTCATACAAAGATGGTTATCTTTACCTGTACGATATACAAGCACGGACAAAGAGGCGCCCCGCCTCCTATGCTGATGCCTATCAGGTTCTTTTCATCTTTGCTCAGCACGACACTGCCTGATGTTACTGTCATCCCCCTGAAATGTATTACAGGTAACTAAATATTTGCCTAAAGTATTTACTATATTTTAACTAGATTCCTTTTCTTACCCCTGATTAGGCTGCCTGTCTTGGAGGGAAACGAAACAGCGGATTTATGCAATTTCATTGTGTTTTTTTAAGTAAACTAAAACTTATTATTACAAACCTTAAAAAAATCTCCAAATAGGTCTTTGATAACTTAAATATTAATCTAAGAAATAAAATAACAGGTGCGTTTAAAAGTTTTTATTTTAGCATAAATAAATAGCTCTACAATATTGTAGCAATATAGCTTACTCAAATGACACAAAATTTTAATAGATCGATCGAATGGCAGCGATTAGTCTTCTAGCGAAATAAATTGGTAGTGTAGTACAATCAGCGTTTAAAATATCGTGACAAACATGCTGTTCAAAATTTAATTACGAAAATGCTATAAAAAATATTAACATAAAGACAAAAAATGTTGTTTAAAATAATAATGGGACAACTGTCTTTCCGACAAGATTTTTTTCTATATGAGATAAAGTTATGATCTTTATTTTTTTTTGTTGTCGTGATTATTTTAATCAGACTCTTCGTCTAGGCTTTTAGCGCCAATTTTAACTACCTACAACACCTGTAACAAAATATTTCGACGGCAGACATTTCAAACGTCAAAGTTGAAACATCAAAAATAAAGAAAGAAGAAATAAATAGAATAGGTGAGACGACAAAAAAAATTGTAATTAGTCCGTCAGATAGATTATCAAAAAAATTTGGACACGTATTTTTTCTTTTTTCGCGTAAACGAAGAACGATGACGATACAGTGCGTTGAAGTTGCGCATGACGTCACGATTTGATACAATTTTTGCTGGACGGTGACGTCAAAAGCCCCCCCCACTCCGGAACTTTGTTGTTCTTTATCTTTGTACTTTTTTTATTAGTTTAATCAAGCAAAAAATACGTGTTTAAATATTTTTAGCCGATCTATCAGACGGACTAAACAGAATACCGTTTTTTTAATGTTGTCGACCTCCCTATTTCGACATAAATTAAAAAAAAAAATTCAAAACGTCATTTGAAATTTCTACCTTGTCTTCATAATGCAGTGATTATAGATTAGCCTAGCAGAAAAAGAGTACTATATTTAGCTGTATGTATGTATGTCACGAAGCGTGGGAATTACTAAACAATACATTATAAGTACAATAGAGAGAATAATAAGGTGCAATATCGCGTAATTATTTCTTTTGAAGTGCATTTGTAGTTTATTGGATCGCAGTATGTATTTGTGGAGCAATATTGAGTAAATACAGTCACCAAAGTACATTGTAATAAGAGTAGAAAATAATAAGTTCTTGAATTAATTTAATTTCATTTAAATATATCGATTGGTAATAAATAAAACCTATATTATATTTGACTGCATACTTGTTTGCTTTGCTGACTGTACCATGTTAAGTTTTTGCCAAAACGGGCCAAGCCACAACGTCTTAATAATGAAAACTTACAAAAGATCTTGATGTTGTATTGTATATTTTTCGAATCTTAGATCGTTGAAAATGCATTCTGTTTCTGTATCTTGAAGTTCTTCTTTAGGTTGTCTAAATAAAAGATAATTATTAAAATTATTACTAAATCATTAAAGTGTAGAATTATAAGTAAAAATAATACTTACTCTTCGAATATTTTGATCTCAGAAACGTCTTTCATAATTTCCTGAACCGTAGTAGAAGTACTAAGTGAAAAAAAATAATTAAAAAAATATCACAATTAAAAAAAAAGCTTTATTTTATTGAACTCACTTTTCCTCGACCGGCAGTAACAAATTAGAAACATTTCCGTTTGGTTTGCTAAACAAAAAATAATAAATAAATTTAAATAATAAAAAATTTTCCTACATTTAATTTTTTAGGGTCAAGAAGGCCTCTGCGAATAGACTTGGACCTCGCAAAAGCCAGGGATTCCCGATTTTGTAAAATAATAATAATAAAATATGATTTTTGGCCTTCACAAACCGCGAAACCACGAAAACATTAAACAGCACGAATATTTTTTTCCACTCTGAATATTATATTACCTTGATGCAACTAATTTACACACCAAACATTGTGAGTAAAACTAAGTTACTTAACTAACTATTTAAAAACGTTCTAATACCTAATACAATTCAAAAAATAAAAAAAAAACGGTTCCGATGCAAAAAAAACTATGACAACGAAAAAATCAACATAAAGTCGCGGTCTGAAAAGGTTTACCAATTTTGAAAGTACATTCTATATCACACTTTTTTCATTAAAATCTAAAATGCCATATCATGTTACTTGTTACCTTTTAGAAGTTATTATGCAAAATGAGACAACGAGAATAACAAAGACGTTACTAAGCAACGGCGTCGGCTTAGCCATGTTTCGTCTCTATCGTGCACTTGACGTTTGGCAGTTGTGTAACAGTGACAGGTATAGTGCCAAAGTAAGTGCTTTGAAACTCTTTTCTTAATTTGTTGAATTGACATTTGTCAAAAAATATTGTTTGAACGTCGTTTAGACAAGAGTAAAATTTTACGAAATATTTTTTTTCATATCGAAATAAAATGGCAAGTTTAACCCTGGAGCAAGGGACAATCTTTGAACATGGACATAGTTTTATATCATTAGTGCCTTATCACGAAATTCATTATAACTATTGTGATTTACTGTGAGGTTTGAATAAGATGTCACGGCGAAGAAGACCAAATAATAGATCATGGAAATTATTCAGGAAGAAGTGATGATGCCTTCTACGAGATAGATCACGCTGTGCTCAAGTGATACCAGAATATGATACCAGAAATACTGATCTATGCGCGTGTCTTGTTGCATCGATGCACTGGTCGTAACTGCGGAGTAATGTTATACTTGATATTGAATAAAGATTTTTTAAGATTTGATTTATTATTTCCTTATATTCTTATTTAAAAAAACTAAATTGGTCGTAGCTGTGGATCCGTACTAGTTCATACTACTATTATAATTGCGAAAGTAACTGTCTGTCTGTCTCGCTTTCGCGCCAAAACTACCGAAACGATTTAAATGAAATTTGGTACAGAGTTAGTCTATAGCCTGAGCAAGGGCATAGGAAAGTCTTTTATTTAATTCCAAGGGAACGGGAACTACGCGGGTAAAACCGCGGGCGTCAGGATAGTATTTACCAAAGATTTTATTCAGTGCTTTTTTTCTTCATATTCTTATTCAAAAAACTAAATTAGTCATAGCTGCGGAGTGATGTTATACCAGATATTGAATAAAGTTTTTTTAAACTTTTATTTATTATTTCTTCATATTCTTATTAAAAAAAAAAATGTTTTTCAAAGTAGGTTTTCTGTATATCAAACCTTTTTAGTAGTCAGTCCATCACCTAAAGCGATTGATTGTCATATCATTAGAAAAAAATAATCTATGATCAATCAAATTATCATGAAATAGGCATTTAGAACTTGTGGCCTTAATGTGTGCATGCAATTGTGATCCTTATGGTGGTAACCACTTTCAGACCGCGACTGTACATCGCTCTAATTAAGTTTGCGATAGAATATGATAACCCCAATACCAATCAATGTACGAGAAATTTCATCAATAGTCTTCGCACAAGAGACTTAAACCCTTATGGAACGCACTTTCATTTCCAAATATCCATTACTTGATTTTAACACAACATTAATAATATAGTTTCACATAGTAATCAATGACTATTCCCGCACATTCAAAATGGGTCAACCACAACTAAAAACTAAAAAAAAAACAAAACAAAATAATACACACATTTTATCTTCGAACAAGTTATTCATTATCGACGCTTCGAGTTGGGGATAGATCCTCGTATCATTAAATATATAAAATTGACTGTTTTGTTGCCACATTGTCCCAAAAATCAATATAAACTTAAACAAACGTTGTACTTGTTCAAACAACTGATAGTGCACTGTAAAAGGAAGTTTTAGATAAAGCAGGATATTGCGATACGGGCTTAGCATAGACTGCCTATTTGGTTTTATCTGTGGCCTCTGTTGACAGCTGTGAATTGCGCTGTGGAAAATGGCGGGACGATAAGTTTAATTACCCCTGCTAGTCGTTTTTGTTTGTTATTTTAGCGGTAGTCCGTTTATCCTCCACCGCCCGTCACCGTCTCGTAAACGAAAACGACGTTATTTCAGGTAGAGTTTAATATGAGATAACGTGACGTGCAGCGGTGGACATACGGCTAACATTCAAAAGGACAACAAGAAAAAATTCCTGATTTTGATAAATACGTAAGTTAATGAAGTTGTACTTTGAATCTGTGACAAATACTCCTAATTAAAAAAACATTTCTCCGATAACAATGAATGTCGTTCCTGCTTCATTAAGAACAGGTCAGAAGATATTACATATTAGTTTAGTACTGGTGCCGATTCTCTTTTTCACAAACTTAACTAAATTTAAGTTAAATGCATCTTTTTCTTTCCATTTCTTAAAGAAAAGGACAGAAGATAAAATATTAGTTAAGTCCTGTCAAATTTAGACACTCGATAGATAATTTAGATGCGAATTAAAAACATGGCGACTAAAAATACGTCGATTTACTTTGGGCTCTGTCTAATTTGACAGGATTAAACTAAAATGTATCTCCTGTCATTTTCTTTAAGAAATGGAAAGAGAAAGATGCATTTAACCTTAATTTAGTTAAGTTTAAGAACAAGGGAATCAGCACCATTGTCTAATTAGCCAGAGCCTGAAGTAAATCAACGTATTTTTAGTGGCCATGTTTTTAAATGCATATAAATCATCTACGGAGTATCTTCATTTGACAGAACTCAACTATTTTTTGATCTTCTGTCCCTTTCTTAATGAAATGAAACGAAAAAGATGCACTCAACTTAAATTTAGTTTAGTTGGTGAACAAGGGAATTAGTAACATTGTAAGCTGTACCAACAAGAGGGTTATAACATTATTTTATGTCACACCTGTAGCTATTGCTAAGACTGTGATTTCTGATACTTTATGTTAATAATTGTTAATTGACGTAAAATAATGAAAGTACTGATACATGTAATTATTTTGCAATAATTTTGTAGACCAGATTATTGCCCATTCAATCCATGAAAAAAAAAACCACTAATGTATACTTTTTTATTCTAGGGTTTTAAACATAGGGAAAAGGACCAATATTCTGCAGTTAAGTTGTAGTTTGTAATATTGACTGAGATGAGTATATTATACTTATCTCAGTCAATACTTATAATAAATATTAGTTAAAACATTTACATACATTGAGGTAGACTAGAATATAAATGTTTATAAAAAATCGGATATGATAAGAAAAGTTCGCCCATAAACTGGGGAAGTTTATGGGCGAGCTAGTGTTTCTATAATGAAATGAATAATTGTGATTTTTAAAACGGTTACAGAACAACGTAAATAAATTAAGTCTACTAAATTTTAACCACTAATTTAATTACAAAACACCTAACAAATCATGAAATCGCTTCTCAGACTTCATGAGGAATATTTTAAGATTTTAAGGCTCTGTGAAAAATACAACAAATAAGTGCAATCAATATAAATACAATACATACATTTTATCCTCTTCAAAGAAGAAATCGTCATCGTATTCTTGCATCATTTTGTTATTTAATAAGTTATTCTTTCACTTGAAATACGGCGGAGTAAAATGTCACATCATGTTGTTGAAATTATTGATTTTTCCCGGCCGGCGCGCGGAGACGTCAAAACGGTGTCGGTAAAACAGGGCTGGAAAAGCGGGAAAGAGGATGACAATGATGACATCATTGAATGAAAACTCTTCGGTCGAAAATGTCATAGGAATAATAATTATGAATTTTTCGTGTTATGAAGCTAACACAAGTGTAAATTCTTTAACAAATAATAATTTAATATGAGTCCATGCAAAGCATCATGAAATGTTTATGCATAAAATAGCTGTTTTAGAAATCTGTACTTTTTAAATTTGTGAATAGGGTAAAATAAGGCTGTTTCTTTTTCTGCCCGGTGTCAATTTCAGCCCTGTATAGTACTAATATCAAGTACAGTAGCTGGCCAAATTATTAGGGACAGTGTCATGATTTTTGTATTATGAAGTTGGATTGATTTTTTCAGAAAAGTGATTGGTTGTAGACTTCAGTAGTATTTTTTATTCAAAAACCTTATTATTTAAGATTATAAAAATAAGAAATATGAAGGTGAAATTAAACCTGGTAATTTGTTTAAAAAAATAACGCATTAATAAGTTGAAAGTAAACATTTTGTGTATAACTTAATATTTTGCGACGCCGCCGCCAACAGCTCGTATAAGACGTTTTATACGTTCTATACATTATATAACAGGTTGTTTAGGCTTGTGTCATGATAAAACTCATTTCTATGAACTGCAATGAGCTGGTGTTTAGTGGTTACGAAGTGCTTAACGATAGCCCTCTTAATGAGCTTCTGCATGTTCACAATAGAGTTCGCATCTGGTGAATTATCTAGTTAGTGCAAAAAAACATTTATTTATTTTTCAGACAGGAATGCTTTAACACTCTTGGCCTTGATATACGATGTAGAATCGTGCATAAAATTTAACTCTCCGGCTACTGGGCACCCATTCTTCGACTTGCGGCCATAATTCAGTTTCTAGTACTAACTTGTACAGATCTTGCCTTGTAGTCACTTTCACGAAATATAGGCACCCCATGATTTAGCTGAGATGTTAAATCACACAATGATGCTGCTTGGTTGTTAATTTTTACCTAAAAAGCAAACTGCATGGAGCTGTTCTCGAACAATTCCACGATGTGTACGACTGCAAATGAGCTCTTATCGACCTCCACTTGAAAAAAATTTCGTCGGAGAGGCATACACAGAAAATAATGCAATAATTACTGAATAGTGTATTTCAGACGTATGGGAATATTAAAAGTAATATTATTAACCGATTCCAGTCTGCCACTGTCATACTTCGGTGTTGCCAGGCCCACTGCAGTCGTTTCTACTTCATGAACTCGGTGAGGTGCGATTTTTTGATCGGCCGGCGATTTATCCAATTCTTGTCGGCCAACCTCCGTCAAACTGCCCGATCGAATACTTCTATTTTCTTGTCTTATCCCTCGTTTATAATCGTAGTCAGGGAAACAATACACTTTTTATCATGTTTTAGGCAGATATCTCTGTTTTTAAGACCAGAACAAAGAGTGGTGATCCGTATTTTGCCACATTTTTTCACATTCTGTGTGTTTAGAAGTTTGTTCTGATCAGATTTTACTTTAATACTGTTTACTTCAGACTTTTAGACACCTGTCATAGCTGTGAAATCTTTCAGAGAATGTGTAAAATACAGAAACAACGTTTTTATTTTTATAAACTTTCATAGAGACGTGTCTACAGCTTTGTCCATTTTAAAAAGGCGAAATTTTAAACGTATCACGTAATATCGTTCTCAAAACTTAATATTTTGTATTCAATTTAAGAAAAATAGGACATCATCAGAAACAATATCTGCGGTTTGATTAGTTTTAACAGAAACATCTTGTAAAATTAAAACCAAAAATAGTTTTTGCCATCAATGAAACAAAAGTAATTTCAACTGAAGTTAACAAAATTGCTACATATTATAAGCAAGCTATATCACTTTTTTTGAAAATGACTCGATCACATGGTGGTATCACATATCAAAATTAATAATAATAATACCAGGAGTAAAACCATACCAGAAAAACCTATATAACATTATTTAGTCAAAATGTGAAGGATCTCGGTTTGCATCTTGACTCGTCACTGAGTTGGCAAAAGCAGGTTTCCAGTGTCAGTCAGAGAGCTAATTGGGTTTTGCGTTCCTTGTATCGTCTAAAGAACTTTCTTCCCACTAAGACGAAGACAATGCTTGTGCAGACTTTAATTTTCCCTTTGATTGATTATGGTGACGTGTGCTACTTTGACCTTAACGCGATTTTGCTGGATAAGTTGGACAGAGTCCTCAATAATAGCATCAGGTTCATTTTCAATCTAAGGAAATATGATCATGTATCAAAGTACAGGTCCGAGCTAAATTGGTTGCCCATTCGCCAGAGAAGAAGTTTGCGTGCTCTGACTACGCTTTTCTCGTTACTCAATTCTCCCAGCCCTCCTTCTTACCTTATGTCTCATTTTCAATATTTGTGTTCTTCTCATGCCAGAAATCTGCGCTCATCTAACAATCTTCTTTTACTTTGCCCTTCTCATACTTCTGATATAGTTCATTCTTCCTTTCATATTCAGTCCATTCTTCTCTGGAACGCCTTACCTCTCGATATCAGGACGGCCACTAGTCGATATGCATTTAAGCGGAAGTTGAGGATCTATTTTCATAACAAATGAGCAGAGTTTTTTCACCATTTTCTTCCTTGTATATTTACATATTATATATTTATATATTCATATATATATTACATATTTATGTATAAAGTATATATATATATATATATATCTCTTCGATAAATTTGTATTTATATGTGTATAATATGTATTAAACTTATATTGTGTTAGTCTTAAGACTACCCACTAAATTATGTGTTTTAATTATTATTTTATTGTTTGTTTTCTGTAAGTTTGTGTCCTTTTATTGTTATTAATAATGCACCTGCCATGTTTATATCTCATCAACTCTGGGTTGACTGGTAGAGAATGCCTAAGGCATTAAGTCCGCCCTTGTACGCTTGTGCATGAAGTTTAAATAAATAAATAAATAAATTATTTATTTTCTTGAAAAAGGTGTTTGAACAAAAAAATGTTGCTCAACGAATACTGTCCCTAATAATTTGGCCACCGATGGTAATTAGCAACTGTCTTACATTCTGCAACAAACACAAGTGTAAATATAAAAAATAAAAATCTCCCCCTAACTTGTTAATATCGCGACTGTAGCTATTCTTCGTAACGGCTTAACCGGTTAAGATGAAACATATACAGGGTGGAAAGTTTCAATGGGCCTTGGAAGAAAGCTACCTTAAATCATTACGATAGATTATTTTACCATCGGTGGCCAAATTATTAGGGACAGTATTCATTGAGCAACATTTTTTTGTTCAAACACCTTTTTCAAGAAAATAAATAATGTTATATAGGTTTTTCTGGTATGGTTTTACTCCTGGTATTATTATTATTAATTTTGATATGTGATACCACCATGTGATCCAGTCATTTTCAAAAAAAGTGGTATAGCTTATAATATGTAGCAATTTTGTTAACTTCAGTTGAAAATTACGTTTGTTTCATTGATGGCAAAAACTATTTTTGGTTTTAATTTTACAAGATGTTTCTGTTAAAACTAATCAAACCGCAGATATTGTTTCTGATGATGTCCGTTTTTTCTTAAATTGAATACAAAATATTAAGTTTTGAGAACGATATTACGTGATACGTTTAAAATTTCGCCTTTTTAAAATGGACAAAGCTGTAGACACGTCTCTATGAAAGTTTATAAAAATAAAAACGTTGTTTCTGTATTTTACACATTCTCTGAAAGATTTCACAGCTATTACAGGTGTCTAAAAGTCTGAAATAAACAGTATTAGAGTAAAATCTGATCAGAACCAACTTCTAAAAACACAGAGTGTGAAATAATGTGGCAAAAAACGGATCACCACTCTTTGTTCTGACCTTAAAAACAGAGATATCTGCCTAAAACATGATAAAAAGTGTATTGTTTCCCTGACTACGATTATAAACGAGGGATAAGACAAGAAAATAGAAGTATTCGATCGGGCAGTTTGACGGAGGTTGGCTGAGAAGAATTGGATAAATCGCCGGCCGATCAAAAAATCGCACCTCACCGAGACCATGAAGTAGAAACGACTGCAGTAGGCCTGGCAACACCGAAGTATGACAGTGGCAAACTGGAATCGGTTAATAATATGACTTTTAATATTCCCATACGTCTGAAATACACTATTCAGTAATTATTACATTAATTTCTGTGTATGCTTCTCCGACGAATATTTTTTTCAAGTGGAGGTCGATAAGAGCTCATTTGCTGTCGTACACATCGTGGAATTGTTCGAGAACAACTCCATGCAGTTTGCTTTTTAGGGAAAACTTAACAACCAGGGAGCATCATTGTGTGATTTAACATCTCAGCTAAAAGCATGGGTGCCTATATTTCGTGAAAGTGACTACAAGGCAAGATCTGTACAAGTTAGTACTAGAAACTGAATTATGGCCGCGAGTCAAAGAATGGGTGCCCAGTAGCCGGAGAGTTAAATTTTATGCACGATTCTACATCGTATATCAAGGCCAAGAGTGTTAAAGCATTCCTGTCTGAAAAATAAATAAATATTTTTTGCACTAACTAGATAATTCACCAGATACGAACTCTATTGTGAACATGCAGAAGCTCATCAAGAGGGCTATCGTTAAGCACTTCGTAACCACTAAACACCAGCTTATTGCAGTTCATAGAAATGAGTTTTATCATGACACAAGCCTAAACAACCTGTTATATAATGTATAGAACGTATAAAACGTCTTATACGAGCTGTTGGCGGCGGCGTCGCAAAATATTTAGTTATACACAAAATATTTACTTTCAACTTATTAATGCGTTATTTTTTTAAACAAATTACCAGGTTTAATTTCACATCCATATTTCTTATTTTTATAATCTTAAATAATAAGGTTTTTGAATAAAAAATACCACTGAAGTCTACAACCAATCACTTTTCTGAAAAAATCAATCCAACTTCATAATACAAAAATCATGACACTGTCCCTAATAATTTGGCCAGCTACTGTACTTAAATGAAACATGCTTTAGTTTTTAAAAAGAAATAAAACTACATTCAAAGATTTTCGAAAATTCGCTTACCACTCCCGGGAATCGAACCAGCTAAAATCCAAAAAAGTAACACGCTGTATTTTTATGACATTAAACGTTAGGGTTGCTTATAAGAACGAAATCTCTCTAACAAACATGGGTAATTAAATTAAAGGAAAACCATAAGTATTAAGAATTTTATTTTAATTTTCGAAAACCTTTGAATGCAGTTTTGTTTCTTCTTAAAAATAAAGATATGTTTGCTTTAAGTAAAATAATCTATCTCAACGATTTAAGGTGGTTTCTTCCAGGGCCCATTAAAACTTTCCATCCTGTATAAGAACTATCGCTAGATAACTTACTTTCAAAGAAGAAAAAAACCGCATCCAAATCGGTTCTCTCGTTTAAGAGCTACACAGTATCACATACAGATAGTCAGTCAGACACACACGTACCGGCCAAACTCATTACTTCCCTTTTTTTTAAACCACGGAATAGAAAATTCTTTATTACCGTGGGTTAAACCGTTAAAAACATAAAAAAAATCCTCTCTTTTGGGCCGGGGGGTTAGAAATTAAAGAATGCTACGCTATCACAATCCTGTTCGTTTAGATTTTTATATTTTACTGCACATTGATAAAAACTATTATTCGTTGTTCCTGACATTCTTCATGGATCGTAACTTCAACCAGTTCTAAAATAAACCTTTGACTCTTCACACGGCTATGTCACGGGGTTAATCAGACACCATGGAACATTATGTAATTTAGCTATTGCCGTACATAACGTGAGAGGGCGAAGTTCAGTTAATGACAACTTTATATATACACTAGCTTTTGCCCGCGACTTCGTCCGCGTGGAATAATAGTTTTTTTTTGTGGAGTGGGAAATCATCAAATGACTTCTTCCGCCATGGGGCTTGTCAGACTTTTACTGACTAAAACCCACTCACGTTCCTTCGGTTGCCCTTTATGTTTCGGGGTCACGGTAACTATTATAAACATTCCGCAACCCCGGGTGGAATAATAGTTCCCGTTCACGGGGGATTTCCGGGATGAAACTATCCTATGTCCTTTCTCGGGTCCCAGACTATATCTGTGCCGAATTTCATCAAATCGGTTCAGTGGTTTAGGCGTGATAAAGTAACAGACAGACACAGTTACTTTCGCATTTATAATATTAAAAAAGTACGGACTAGCTATCGGGGTTTCACCTAGCTACGTTTGACTGGCAATGCATGTTTCTTGGTTATGTAGTTTTGGCTGTGCGTTAGTTGTCATCAAAAACCTGTCTCTTTATAAGTGTGTAGTCACAAAGGCCAATGTCATTAGTACCTTACCTACTATCAATAAAATGAAATTAAGTAATCAGACACCACACTCGACTTTTTAAGGTTCTTTTAGCTAATGATGTTAAACATGACTATTACCACACGTTGTAATAGAGCTGTCTTTGGAACAGACCTTTTCAAACAAAGTATAAAAATAATTCTGTGTGTTCTAGTTCTAACCAAGACGAAGTGACTACAGAACTTTTTTGGTGACATAGCCATTTGGATAACGAAAAGGCGCTAAACTAATTTAAAACCAGTTTTATGTTCTCTTCATACTGTTATAATAAATTTGAAGAAGCTAATGTTTGAATTATGAAGTTTTTCTCTTGTCAGCTGCTGTTTAAATCTTCGAACACACTTGATTTGAGCTGGCTGTCGCTTGGTCATTGAAAGGTGGGTAAATTGTAGATTTTTACTTTCTTTAATAATTTTATTACAATTAAGTCATCATATTCAGTAGGTTTTGCGTTTACCGTGAACGACGATTAACTCAAAGCTTACTGAAAGGATTTTCATGCACATGTACATGCATAAAGTAGCGAAGAAAAACAAGAACCCGAAAGATCTGTAAAACCCGTGCTTCGCTGGGGCTGATCGTTATAGTATTTAATATTTCACTGTGTAGTATTTTTGAGTCTTTGCGAAACTAAAGACTGCGGAGAATACTTTGGGTACCTACTACATAATATGGAGTCACGGAACCTTTCCCGTCCAATCCATACTTGGCTGGCTAATAGAATACCACTGCTGTTAATTTTCTTCGCAAGTCAAGTAAACAAAATTACCAATTTCATTTTGTTTTAACAACAGTTCGTCACACCCTACTCGCAAAAAAAGGTTTGTTACCCAACCCTCTATGACGTAACGATATCAGCACCGCCATTACGCTCCGTTGAGTAACTTGAACTGCTTTATATGTAAAAGTTGTATTTACCTTGCTTTGTCAGTATACAATCACGCGCCTCGCGAGTTGGTCATTAAAAAGTTTTTATTAAAAAAAAAATGAAGAAAGTAATCATAGTGAGTATCCATTCGTGTGAATATCCGAACGTGTCGTGTTTGGCAGGTTTTTTGGCGGGAATGTTTATGGTTCTTTTTTTGAAGTTTTGTTGTGAATAAGTTTTGTGTTCGTTTGTTTTTGTTGGAATACATTACGGTGTGATGTTGTTGTTATTGCGGCCTTGATATAAAATGATTAGATTAATTATTATTATAGTTTCATAAACAGTTATATTTTGTTGATTTATAATAATAGCAACATGGTAAGCTAAAGTGCGAAAATCTTCAATAATTCAACTATGTCAACAAAATAAAACCAGCGTCGTCTGATTTTCAATAGAAATTCTCCTGAAAGCCGAAATAAGTATATATTTATGCAGTTATATAATTAACACATCAATCGGTGCCTAAAAATATTTAGGTATAATCTGACGTCCCAAAGTAACGTATCTAGTTTATTGACTGTTCTTACGTAGTAAATAAAAATTATTATAAAAATAATACCGTAATTACTCGTGTTGAGCAAACCTAGAATAATTAACTAATGGTTTTAATGTGTCAATGGAATGCTGTTGGGCTATTTTTGGAAGAAGCGTTGCAACAGAATAAATTATATTCACCATTGTTCTGTTCACAAATTATATGCAGTGACATGTCATAATCACAATAGACATGTGTCTGTATATTTAACACAATATGGCCGTCAAAATTGACTGGGTTGTGGAGGTCTGATAGGCAGTCGCTTCACGTAAAACACTGGTAACCAGCTGAATCCGGTTAGGCTGGCCGCTGGAAGCCGACCTCAACACATTTGGGAAAAGGCAAGGGAGATGATGATGAACCTTTAAAATTGAAAAAGGAATTAGGCGAATTTTGCATTCATCTTTGGACAAAACGTTTAGCGTCATTTCTAAATTCAACAGTTTTTTTAGCTGTCAAGTAACTTTAAAAAAGAAAATGAAATAAGGCAAAAGCTACCATCAATTTACGCACAGCGAAACTTACGTCACAAAAAACATTGCCGCCAAATAAAACGTCAATACTCAATATGACAGTTTTCTTTTTCAGCTGTCACTTTGCGTTGTACTGCTTTACCGATCGGCAAAGGCACAAAGTCCTGTAGGGCCCATTGCTGGCTTCATTCGAACGAACTTCGTCGGTCACCCTGTTATCCATGAGAAGAAATCTTATATTTTTGATCCTGATGTAGCCGTGAAGAGGCGAAGACAGTTCATTGAGCTTCATGGAGATAAAGGGGAGAAGTTAATTGAGAGATTAGGCTTAGGAATCGATGGGAAAGAGGAAGAGAGGCTAGAACAACAGAGACAGAGGGATGAGGGTCATTTAGGTGGTCTAAACTTTTATCTACCTTAGAATAATGGTACTTTTTAAGTAGGTAGGTTATTTAATGTAGAATTACGATTGTAAATATAAAGAATTATAGGTATTTTTTTAAGTGTTTGGTTGTTTTATTTTTCAGTTAGCAAGTTTTTTTGTGCTTGTGCTAAAGATCTTTATAAGATTTAAGTTAAACTAGACATCCCCGCGGCTCCACACGCATCTTTGTTTGGTTACTATTCCGCTCCCGTACGCCGTAGCGTGATGTTATATGTATAGCCTATACCTTTCCTCAATAAATGGGCTATCCAACACACAAATAGGATATAATAAGTACACACTATTTTCAAATCGGATCAGTAGTTCCTAAGATTAGTGTGATTAACCAAACAAAGAAACAAGTTCATTAGCTTTATAATATTAGTACAAATTGTCTAATTTTAACTGACATTTTTACTGTCATCATGACATGTGCACAATTTAAAATTCTTCGAATCAACATTTCAAATATTTGCCAATAACAACAGCCAGCGTAAAGCCCCAACAACATAAAAGATTGCTTACTCATTTTCTGCTTAAAACGTAAACATGTAACGTGGTAAGTTATTTCAACATCTTTTTTGTTGATTATAATTTGTTGAAACTCCTCAACCGAAGGTCAAAAACTATCGTTAGTGTTCCCCGATTTGAATGCGAATTGCGTTAATGTTGCCACTTTTATATTTTATTCATACTGATTGAAACCTTGGCCTCATATGTGGATTATTATGATGGAAAGCCGATGTATACGAATTGATTGCGGTAGGTACAGCCAGCAAAGCAGATAAGTATTGTAGAGGCCAGAGGGACCCCTACTGTACCGGGATTACTAATTACTTTAATAAAAGATATTTTTAATAATTATTTTATATTTTAGTCTTTTAATAATTTTTCATCGACCGCTTGTCAGCCTTAGGGGCTGTCAAGTCTTTCTCAGTTTAAAAATATTTCATCTCATCATGGACGACGCATGTAAAAAGGTTTTACTATGACACCATCAGCCAGTGTCTCTACAGTATGCAGGGCCGTCAGATACAGTATAAGTTTTCTCAAAAATCCACGGGTATTTTTTAATAAAAAAATAAACTATAGTAGAAAATAACTAGTTCTTCAATTAGATTAAATTTCATTTGAATACAGTCATTGGTATTCAAGAAAACGTCAATTGAAGATGACGGCCCTGCATATAGATAGGTATGCAGGGCCGTCATCTTCAATTTTTTGAATGTACGGTCATCTTTGTTGACCGTACATTCAAAGAATAACTAAATCTTAAAAAACTTGTATTATTTTAAGCTTTCTTGAACACTGACGGATGTACTCGTATTTAAATAGAATTTAAATTATGTAAATAAAAAACTGAATATATGCTGCTTTAATTTTTATATTAGAAAACTTTCCATCAGTTTTTAGGAATAGTTTATATTATATTATATTTATATTATTTTGATGGTTTTATACTGACCAAATCCAACTAATTTATATCATTCATTAATGTGAAAGGTTGTGAGGATAGATGGATGTATTTTTTCGTTACCGTTCACGCCAAAACTACTGAATGGAATTAATTAAAACTTTACAGTACCTAATACTTATAATAAGGCCTAAACATCAGAAAGATACATAAACAAAGACGTCACATAATGCAGGTAAAACCACGAGGGATAGCTATTATAAAATATTAATTACAAAGTAATGTAAGTTGCAATGTCATGTAATTACATACAATATGTTTGATTATCTTTACACCAATGTTCCTTCTAACCTGACTTGTAGACTGGCCTCAGTCACGCACCAAATAAAGTTATAATGTGCAAACTACCTACCTATACATCTAATTATAGTTCATTCAAAATTTAAAATTAAAGTTGCTTTGCCTACGTGTGCACATTTTTCCATAAAGTGTAGTAAGAAATCGTTGCGATACATTATTACTGGGCTTCCCACTCGAACCACTGCGCTATTAGGAGACGATTAATATTAACCGAAATGAAAAGAGCGCCATCTGTCAAGTTTAAATCAAACTTAAGCACAGCTTGTTTTTAAGTGGTCACACGAAGAAGGTAGTTTGCATTTGGCTCTGTGTTTTTGAAACAGCGCCATCTAGGGAACGGTTTCTAAATTAGTAATAATTTTTCTTTTATAATTTTATTCTTATTTTATTTATGGCGCAAAGAAAAAATGGGCCGCCAGTCTGTCAGGTTTGTTGGAGAGGGTATAAGTAAGACGAAGGATATAAACGTGAGGCATTGAGGAAGGAGATGGCGGGACGAACGAAATAGATGGATTCTGCACAACTAGAAAGGTGAACCCAGGTATTTCGAAAGCTGGGAGGAGTGTAGGGCCGAGTAGAAGAAGCTAGCAAAAAATACTCTTGTTCACCAACTAAACTAATTACACGACTGCCCAAAAAAAGGAGTGTTATGTTTTCAAGATTCATGTATGTATGTGAGTTTCTTTATTCCACCATAACTTCTAAATGCCTGAACCGATTTAGATGTATGATGTATCGTTACAATCCGTACATAGTCCCGAGTAACATAGGCTAGTAAAAATTTGAAAATTCAACCCCTGTGTGTGTAAAATAGGGGATGAAAGTTTGAAAGAAAATCTGTCGTTATTGATTGAAGTATGTTACTGGAAACTTGGTGTTTACCATTTTGAACGGAGATAAAAATTTAGAAATTCAACCCCTATGTGTGTAAAATAGGGGATGAAAATTTGAATAAAAATCTGTCATTATTGAAGTTAGTGACTGGAAACTTGGTGTTTACCATTTTGGAGGGAGATAGAAATTTAGAAATTCAACCCCTATGTGTGTGAAATAGGGGATGAAAGTTTGAACGAAAATCTGACATTACGAGAAGTTAGTGACTGGAAACTTGGTGTTTAACAATGTGGACGAAGATAAAAAAGCATGAACTAGTATAAATTCAGAAATTCAACCCCTATGTGTGTAAAATAGGGGATGCAAGTTTGAACGAAATTCTGTCATTATTGAAGTTAGTGACTGGGTACTTGGTGTTTAACTTTTCGGACGAAAATAAAAAAAAAAAGTTTTTTCCACCCTTAATGGGGTAAAATATGGGATGAACGTTAACATCAGAATTAAAAAGAATTTAATATATATAATACAGCAACGGCTTAAAAATGCGCGGTGGGAGGAAAAGGGGAAGGGAATTCATGCTAAAAGTTTTTGTCACGATGTCCTTTGTCCATAGTTCCATACCAAAATCATTTGCAGTTCGACCATATTTCCATCATATTATGATGATGTTCGGATTTAGACAGTTTTTATATAGATTCCTACGTATGATTTTTTTTAAATTACCTAATATAAAGTTTAAACGAAATTGCATTTCGTTCATTCTTACAGCTTAAATGGCATGTTTTCTCAACTTCAACCAAGGTATTTCCATTGTTATAGATATAGGTAATTGTTGTTATGGCAATTTGTAACTTCCGTCTGTGCTTCCGTCTTAAACAATAGAGTCGAAATACGAATGGATTCGAGAGCTTTCCTTCGTATTCCAGAAATAATAGTTTTTATTTATAATGAAACCGTTATTTCAGACTTATTAGGCCCATAGATAAATACCTTAACCTAACACACACAAGTGATACATTTGTGTTAGTAATAAAACTTAAATCTATGTTAGTAGCATTTCACTACGTTGCACTAGTCTTTGTGCACTCCGGTGGAACTTGTCCGCAGAAGCGTCGGAACACCACGTTCTCTGGCCAAAAGCTACTTTAGGACCCTACGAAGCGACTACATTGTTCTAGAAACGTCTTTCTCGGGAATATTCCTGGCTCAGAGTATAAAAGCATTGCCCCGACTGGAAGAAACTCAATTGTCTGGTTAAGCAGTAATAAACAGCGGTAAAGCTGAACTGCGAGATGAAAATGTCATAAAAAGAAGAAACTCAGTGTGTTTTTGATACCGACACAAATGACACGAGAAACATGTGAAAATTATTGTGATAAGCGACATAGGTACTCTGACAACCTTTGCAAAATTTTAACGGATTTTAATATGCAACATACATCATGATTGGTTACTGTCGTGGTGCTAAATTGTTATTGTTTGTAGTTAATAAAAACATCTACTTGTAAACCGATATTTGATTATCCACGATGTAACAATATTAAAGGAACGTATCACTAAAAGGTACAAAATAAAAATAAATAATTAAAAAAATTAAAAAACACGACTGCCATGACAAAAAAGAACTAAAAGGCAAAAAACAAGATTTTTCATAGAAAATTATTATATTACTGTTTACATAAAAAGTGAAAGGTCGCTAATTCAGTCACGGGCTCTATACTTATGAAAAATCCAAAACTACTTGATTAACAAAACTAAAATTTTCGTAGCAGTCGGGGGACCTTTCCGCAGTATTTGAGTATTCCGCAAGGCGGTCCCCCGACTGCGACGAAAATTTTAGTTTTGTTAATCAAGTAGTTTTAAATTTTTATAATTATAGAGCCCGGTACTGAATGAGCGACCTTTCACTTCTTATGTAAACAGTAATATAATAATTTTCTATGAAAAATCTTGTTTTTTGCCTTTTAGTTCCTTTTTGTCATGGCAGTCGTGTTTTTTAATTTTTTTAATTATTTATTTTTTTTAAGTTAAGTGCATATTTCTCTTTCCATTTCATTCAACATGGCAATCCACCGAATTTTCAGTGATTTGTGGCAATGGCCAGGTTAGAAATAATTATTTTCAGTTTAAATGACAGTTTTGCCGTTTCTCTTATTCACAAACTAACTTAAATTTAAGTTAAGTGCATCTTTCTCTTTTCATTTCATTAAGAAAAGGACAGAAGATAAAATATTAGTTAAGTTCTGTCAAATTAGATTAGACTCTCCGTAGATAATTTAGACGCGATTAAAAACATGGCGACTAAATATACGCCAATTTTCTTCAGGCGTTGTCTAATTTGACAGGACTAAACTAAAATGTATCTTCTGTCCTTTGCTTTAAGAAATGAAAAGAGAAAGATGTAATTAACTTAAATTTAGGTTAGTTTGTGAACAAGATAATCAGCACCAGTGTACGGTTATTAATAATAGTATCGAGATCATTCAGTTTCTGAACAAGGGAATCGGGTGCCATTGTTTGTTTTTTATGTGTTCCCAAATACAACTGTTTTTGAAGAATGACGCCGATAGTTATGTTGATGATAATGATAACTCATTCTCTATCTGTTTTGGATGATGACATGGCTGGCTTAGAGGTTGAGCCTGGTTACTGCAATGCTAGTCGCGGGTTCGATTTCCGCGCAATATGAATATCGCTTTAAAAAAATTGAAAAAATCTCCTTCACAAAGAACACATACTCCAAATTTCATGTCTCTAGGACCAGAGGTTTGGGATGCGCGTTGATATATCAACAGTCAGTCAGTTTACCTTACATATATTTAGATAAATAATGATGTACTTAAATATAATAGGGTCGAGAAAAAAAATTACTTCAATATCATTTCATTTATTTATCGTAAAGTATTACAATATCGATCGATATTATCCACATAACACTGAATGAAAACTTATTCTAAAGATAATGAAACATATCCTAGGAATCATGAAAGGTGGCCTAGCTTACTATTAAGAACATTTGGAATACAAAATTCATAATCGATAAATCGTATCGAAATATCGAAATCGATTTCGAAATTCCAAGAGATTTATCCATAAAGATTATGTATTATTCTTATCTAAGATTCTAAGTCTGTAGTTTTGTTTTCATTTTCATAGTATTTGCTGAACGAATTACAGAATACTAGCGGTAATTAATACAGTGGTCGCAATTTCTCCATATAAAGGAGGATGGCCATTTTGGCACTCGAAAACTAATTACAACTAATAAATTTATACAATAGTTTATAAAAAAAGTTAATGTTTAAGGTTGTATAATTGTTTCTTTGTACAGACTGCGAACTGAGCCTATCATTCTCAACAACTTTATTTTATCTGTATTGTATTCATTTCTAATAATTACTATTGATTTACGGGTACCACCCACCATCTTTTTTTGTCCAACCTCCTTTTAACTTAACTTTATTTGAAATATATTTGTGAGCGCACTTTTTCTTCACTAGGACAAAAGGATTCCGCTGTAATATCCTTACAGCTATTGAAAATAGCTTTAAACAGAAATCATGTACCATGATGTGACGACAAAAAGTTTTTATCAAAAGGGGGGTAGGACAAGTAAAGTTACATATTTTAGTAAGATGAATGTAAACAAAACTACAGCATATATAAGGTTATTAAAAGGTTTTTTTTTGCGTTTCAAATAAGTAAAGTTACGATATTTTTGGGAAATGGATTTTCTGCACCTTAAAGAAATTATAGTTCTTAATTGATAAAAAAAAAAATAACATTGACTTAATTTCAAAATTGTTAAATTTTAAACTGTCGGACTGTTAAATATTTTTTAATATTTAATTAATTTCAAGTGTAATTTAAATCTAGATTCATACCCCACTAACAAGATCAACCTGATTTCTAAAAAGAAAATTAACGCAAAATTAATTTGACAAGTTGTCAACTACGCCTGGTGGATTGGTTGATAAAGTCAACCAATCAGGTTACGTTGTTACGCAATTTGTCACATAAAAACCTATGATTACCATTGACATGAGTTTTGAAAACTTCCATTTAAACCCCTTTTAAAAAAATGATAACATTATTTATTTGAAAAGCAAAATCGTGGTGCACTAACGCGACTATGACTGTAAAAATTATAAAAAAGTGAATAAATGCATATCAAGAATTGCATAACCGGTAGTTACTTACAAACTAAAAAAACCTAAAAAAAATCGAAGATATTTGTGACTATTTCCCTTAATACTAAAACATTAATATTACAAAGATTTTTTTCGAAAAAAGCATTTTTAAGGCACCTCGCATTTTTGGTTTGCATCAACAATTTAACAGAAGGAATTTTAAAAACGTTAAATGTAGAGAAATCTTAACCTAGTTATTATAATAGGCTCATGATTATGATTTATCCGGTTTGTAATTTAGACTATCCGGCACGCATCTTATTTTACAGTAACCATTAATCATCACAAAAATTAATTACAGCGGTTATTTGACAAGATTGAAATTCATGCAACGATGAAATTATCATCGAGTTCTAATCTATTTGTCTGTATGATACAGACAAACGGTATTATTTATTTTAAAGATGTCATCATTATCATGAGCCAAAAGGGTCTTTCATCATAAATCTACTAGAATCCAGATAAGTCACAAATTGACACTTCATATTCCGCCATCTTTGAAACGTAGTTGCAAACTAGATTACTAGATGGCGCTGATTGTCACGACGAAAAGTGCTATTTTTTACACGTGTTGGTAAATTAGTGTTTGCGAAAACACACCACTAGTTGGCGCCACTGTGACGGCAGGTCCTTCACGCTTCTCAAGTGACAGTGCAAAATTATTTTAAAGGTTTTGAACATGAGTTGACGTCTCTGTGCTACTCACAAATTCAAGCGATAATCACCAATTACTTCGTCAACCGTGGTGATTACGTTATCTATGAGTATAATAACTTCCTACTATTAATGATGAAAGACCCAAACTTATACCTATCTAATAACGAACACCAATGAAGTATTATACTTTAATATGGCATTACATTCATAAATAATTATTCATTAAGAGATCAAAATTAAGTTCTTTTTTCGTTATAAAAATTATTAATTTCTCTTACATTCTTTTTGTGCAATATGGTAACATTTCTTTTAACATTAATTTTCAATATTAACAGGACCCACTAAAAGTGAATTTAATTTTGAATTCCCGCTAAGCGGTATTGCGAACACAAATTACTATTACTTAAAAAATGGCGAACGTGACATTTGAAAAAAAATAAACACTATTTTAAAAATGTTAAAAGAAATGTTACTTTATTCACAAAATTTCAATTTTTAATGCCTAGGTATTACTTACACTTCGGTATTTTGTTTAGCAATTTTACAAGACATATTTTTGTTATAAAAACTGAATACATTTTTGTCGTTCGAAAGAGTATTTTTTTTGTTGTTTTTTTTGTGTGTAATTTTATTCGCTAACTTCGTTGTGACATAGAAGATCCTACTAAAAAAATTTATAACATCACCATCAACTATCATTTTTATGAGCTGTCAAAATGTTATTTTCTCGTCGATTTTGTATACTAATATTGCAACTGAATTGACTATTTTAAACCCACTGAAATTCTAATATTACAACAATTAATTGAAAATGAATGGCATTTCACAGGGTTTTAAAAAATCCATACTTTTTATAAGTTGTGTCTTGGAATTATTAATGACGTGAAATATCCAACATTAGCCAGTATTTTATTTATGATTACTCTCATTCTCATTTGAGTTTAGTGACAAAATAATATCAAACACCCTTATGCTAGGTAATGACAATTCAGACAACCAATCAAAGCAGAGTAAGTGCGTAAGACAATTTGTCACATTAATTTTTCGTTCGAAAATGATTCTTAAATCGATTTAAAACGTATTAGTAACATTTTAGACAGACATTGGTGCCGATTCTCTTATGCACAAACTAACGTAAATTTAAGTTAAGTGCATCTTTCTCTTTCCGTTTAATTAAGAAAATAACAGAAGATGAAATATTAGTTAAGTCCTGTCAAATTTAGAAACTCCATAGATAATTTAAACCAATTTAAATACATGGCGTCTAAGTGTACGTCACTTTTCATCAGGCGCTGTCTAATTTGACAGGATTAAACTAAAGTGTATCTTCTGTCCTTTACTTTAAGAAATGGAAAGAGAAAGATGCACTTAACTTAAATTTACGTTAGTTTGTGCATAAGAGAATCGGCACCATTTTATAGTTTTACTAAAGTAAGATATAAATATTGACTTGTAAAATATTTTACTTTTTTTTTGTCTGAAGAGAATGAATACTGACTTTTCAATTACCAAAATGAGCATTGTATCAATCTTTAAATTGATAATTTTATCAGCATTACGTTGTTAGTTTATTTATGTTTTATTCTCCCAATACAGACTAACAGTTAATTAAAAAAAGATTTTTTCGAATATAATGAATGGAACAGCAGATTTTTTTATTATACATATTTGAGTCATTATCAGAATAAGTTTTGGTAAAAAACTAAAATGGTACCTTTTTAAACTATTTTTATTATTATAATAATGCAAATTTCATTAAGTTAGCCTTGGGGTTTGACCCATAGAATGCGTCAAACCCCCGATAGCTCTATTTCGTTTCTTGTAAAGCTTCATCTCAACGGTTCTCCCGATCGTTGCCGAAGTTAGCCGAAGTGTGACGTGTTTCAAATGTAACGGTGATGTCGTGTCGTGCTGTCGTTTGTCGCAGTTTTTGGTCGCACACGCCTGTCGTCAAGACAACGTGGACCTGGAAAGAGAAAAATGGCGAATTAGATAATTCAAACACATAATTATCATCTGCTTAACAGTCAAGGGTTTGGTGAAGCGTCGATTTAAGTCAAAGCGATTATTTTTATTAAACTTTAGAATTTTCTAGGAGTCTGAAAGTGCCATTTTCATAAAGCGGAGTTCTTTTGCCGCTAGAAAAAATTACGGCTTTTTTTGTGAGTGGGAATTCATCAAATGACTTCTCCCGTCCTTTGGGTAAGACTTTTATTGACTAAAACCCACTCATGTTCCTTCGGTTGCCCTTTATTTACCGGGGTCACAGTAACTATTATAACTAATTCGCAAACCCGGCAGACGTTGACCCAACATGCCCTATTGAAATTTGGTAGAGATATAGCCTGGGACCCGAGAAAGGACATAGGATAGTTTTCATTCCAGAAATCCCCCAGAACGGGAACTATTATTCCACGCGGACGAAGTCATGGGCAAAAGCTATATAAAATAATTCTAAGAAATAAAGAATTAAACTTTGGTAGTTAAGAGTTGACAAATCAAAATGACAGCGTCCGTTCACGAGTTTGACGTATGTATCGGCACCATTTAGCTTTACCATTTTGAATGATCCAACGCAATCGCCACCATCACCGAGATTTTAAGTGAGTATGACCAAGCTCACCGGTACACCCGGTAGCAGTGATATTACATAACTGAAACACGTGCTTCTTTATCAATATCAGCCTAAGTGTGCCGTTAAATTTATGAACCAGTATTAGGTTGCAGGTGCAAAACTTGGAATGATCTTATTAAAGTTCTTCCGTATTGGCACGGGTGAAGCACGAGCGGTTCGAAGAATATTGATATCTTATTATTTAACTAGCTGTGCCACGAGGGTTCACCCGCATTATGTTAGGTTTTCGGTAGCTGCTCTGCTCCCGTCTCGCTATATTACTGTAAAGTTTGATCAAAATCCGTTCAGTAGTTTCTGCGTGATAGGGTAACAAACATCTTTCACACACACACAAACACACACTTTTACATTAATAATATTAGTATATTAGTAGGAATTCTTGCTTCGATTGCCAACTGGCATGATGCTCTAGACCAGGGGTCTCCAAACTTTTCAGTTTGTTCCAAGGGCCAAACCAGTTTTAATTTTTCTGCCCTGAACTATATTTCTAGTTTCATTGGCTGTCGCGGGCCAGGTTGATAACAATAAATCATTGGCTGTTGCGGGCCAGATTTGACCCGCGGGCCGGGCCGTAGTTTACAGACCCCTGCTCTAGACTAGTGATATCAAGTGCGACTGCAGAGCGTATGGTCTTAAAAGTTCTATACACGGGTCGAGCAAAGTGTTCTAATGTTTTTTTAGGAATTTATCAGTAGCATATCGGAGTTTTTAAGTAAGTGATCAAGTGATGTGACACTGATAATTTTATCTCGAAATCACGTACATACATGTGAAGCACACTGTCTCCGCTGTCATTATTAATAACTACTAGGAGAAAACCATAAAACCTATCGTAATATACCTATCGTACAAAGAGACAGTTACAGATCTCAAAAGTGGTATGCAGACAAAGTCACAGACAAAAGCTACCTATATCTAATTAATAAATTAGATACAGTTACTCACACACCCATACTCAGAAGGTTCACTCTGACGTCACACAAAAGCTCTAGGTAACTTAATCATGTCTTAATTTACAACTTTACGTCAAAAAGTTACGGTAAATATTGGAATGCGTGGCCATGTCACCCATTATGTATTATCTAAGCTGAGATGAAAAAAATCCGACCGAAAATCTAACAAGCGAACCACTTTTAGGACGTAAAATACAGAAAATGTCAGAAATACAACTCTAATCAAAATTTGTCAAAATCTTATAAATTTATTTTAGTTCAAGTCAGTACCAATATTTTCTACAACATTCTGAAAACCAAGACAATAAGAAGATAATGAAACTCGATGAGTCCCAGTATTTTTTTAATCATGAAGGAAATGAACCAGAATATAAGAACGGTAAAAAAAGACAAAATTTCCTTCTCCGAGGTACTGAAGTATATGCTTAAAATATAAATTATGTTCTAAGTACAAGACTGTCAAATTATAACTTGCCGTTCTAAGAAGACTAATAAGTACTCTCCGTGCAATCTTTGAACTCTTTACTTTCTGCCCTTTCCTTTCACACGACAAATATCTCAAGACAGATCTTCGTATCGGCTTGCATAATGCGATGTGTAGCTGAGATTAAAACATTTTTGTTGGCGTAGGGCGATACCATCGGATTCTCGGTACATCTTGAATTTTATGCTCGCCTGGTACCTCAACTGGGCACAAATGGTTATGTTAACGCTGTTTTTGATAAGTTGGCTAGGTAGGGGTGATGGATGGTAGCTTTTAGTTTAAATGTCTGCAGTTTTATGCTGTCCTAGTATGTTGAGGTAATCTTTTGGTGTAATCGTGAAAGATTGTTTGAAGTAGGTTTATGGCTGTGATGGTCTAAGATAGATGAAGCCTGTTGTGGGTAGAAAAAGAAATATTATAATGTCTTTTTCTTGGTGAAATGTGGCCTTAGATATGAGGGATAATTGCTGTTATAACTGGAAGGAGAAGTGGTTGCTCAATTGAGACACAATAGGGATGATGACTACATAAAAAATGGCATTCTGTTTAGTTCGAACGTTAGACCCGTCCAAAAATACTGGACACATATTTTTTGCTTGATAAAATTAATAAAAAAAATATACAGGGTGTCCCACGGCTATGCCACATGGAGGGAAAGTACCTTAAATAGAACCGTAGATAGAACATTTTACTGAATGAAACATTATTTTAATTTTAAAAACATTTTAAACTGCCTTCATAGATATTTAAATAATTACATGGTTGGGCCGGGCGGGAATCGAACTTGTTCCACGTGAAAAAATAATCACCCTGTAGTTTAATTATACCGATTTTTGCCATAAATCTATCAAGCAGCAGAGGCACTAGAAAGCAAAATTCGCAAAAACAACATTCCAGAAAACTCTCTTAAAAATAAAATACCTATATATTCTCACGTTAAATAATTCAGCAACGGCAACCGCTCACGCACCTGCCTGATATTCAATACTAATACATATTAAAAAGATTCTATCTATACTGAACTTTAAAAGTGTTTTTGCAACGTTTTTTGTTAGTGTTCAGTGAACTCTAAGTACTGGGTAGAGAAGGGTTTTGCCCTGTAAAGGGCGGTTTACATTTAGCCGCAATGTTTGTTTCGCGATTTCTTCTGCGTATCTGGCTACTGGTCTGCTACCTTTGGTTGTAGCGTGATGGTACTAAGTCTATGGTTTTTCTTATGAAGCAAGGTACACAAAAATAATAATTCCAATCTGGGTGGATGTTTCAGAGATTGAATTAAATAAACAAAAACACTGTTTTTTAATAGAGTTAGGGTAATCAACGCGCGACCCTAGCTACGGGAGTTAAAAAATTATTTCTTTTATGACATAGAAAAAAGTCATTTTCATCCCTTCAAACACACGTGATTCAAGACACGATAGACATTTTGGCTTATTTGGCTTAAACGCGGATGAACCTTCAAAAAGGCAGATAGTTCATAACTAGTCGGATTACAATTTGTTCTCTGTATAGGATGGGCAGATTGACGAGAGTAGTAAATACACACATCAAAAGTGTCTAGGGATCAAGCATTTTTATGCGGATTTCTTGAGATTGAGATGTGGCTTTGTAATAAATTTATGATTTTATAAATTTATATGGATCCTTTTTGGTGCATTTCATAATTTGAATCAGGAACTGTGAATCAAATTCGAGTAAAAGATGAAAATCAGCTGTCAATTTTTTCCCTATAAAAACATACAACGCATTGAAGACATTATTAGTGCTACTGTTTCCCTACTACTGATTAAAACCAACGTTATTATGGAGCGGCGACGTCATTTAAGCAGGGAAGAAATGCTCAGAGCCGTGGGAATGATAGAAGCTGGTTCCCGGCAACGTACTGTGGCTTTAGCTCTGAATACAAGTCAGAGTGTTATCAGTCGACTTTGGACACGTTACCGAAGCACTGGTACCGTGGCTGAGCGCCATGGAGGACGGTATCGCTGCACCACACGGAGACAAGACCGATACATTCAAATCTTAACTCGAAGAGCTCCAACAATAACCGCCATGATGTTAGCCGTGAGGCTTCATCACTCTTCAGGGAACTTAATTAGCGACCAAACAGTCAGAAACCGCTTGCATGAAGTGAACCTTCATTCCCGAAGACCGCTACGGGTACCACCTATAGCAATGCACAATCGTAGGATTCGATATCAATGGGCTCTTGAACACAGAAATTGGGCAGAAGAACAATGGCGTTTCGTGTGCTTTTCTGATGAGTCTCGTTTTGGTTTGAGACCGGATACAAGACGTATACGACACTGGAGAACCCCTGGACGCCAACAGCGATTAAAATCCTGCCAGGAAGTCCATCCTTATAGTGGTGGAACCATCATGGTATGGGCGGGTATTTGGATCGGCGGAAGAACTGAGTTGATTTGGATCAGAGGCAACCTCAACGCTCAAATTTATGCTGAGACGATTGTATCAGACGTCATCGTTCCTCTACAAGTGCAAATCGGTCCCTTATTTCAGTGCACGACCGCACACCGCAAGAGTTGTAAGACAGACTCTCGCCGCAGCTAACATCAATGTCCTGCCCTGGCCTGCTCAGTCGCCAGACTTGAACCCGATTGAGCATGCATGGGATATGCTACAGAGAAGAGCTCTGCCGAACATGGAGGGTATCCAGTCGCAAGAAGACCTTTTTTTGTTGTTGCAACGAACATGGGCGGCCATTCCACAGCGTGATTTGGATGAACTCATTTTGAGCATGCCAAACCGATGTTCTTGTGTTGTTAGTGTTCGCGGTAGAAACACGGATTATTAATTGTTTAAGTTACCTAATAAAATTTTAGAGAAAACTGTTATTTCAGTCTTTTTTTCGAACTTTTGTGTTAGTGGTTCAAATGTCAAAAATCCCTTTATTAGGAAAATGGCAAATTTCTTTATTAATGCAAAGGTGACTTGGTTTATCGTTACTGTGACAAACGAAAACACTTTATTTGATGAATCCTTAAAGACAATTTTAATTAATATCAATCAGGAGAAAAGTTATTGCAAAAATATAGGTTGATCCCTAGACACTTTTGATGTGTGTATTATAAAAAGCGACGATCTCTCGAACTCAACGATCGTAAAATTATGTATCTAACTTATCTAAGTAACCTTTAACAGACTTTAACATAAGTCAAACAGTTTTTAAGAGGGCTTTAACCTTATTTATTTTTTTACCCACAGCCATATTCAAATTACTAACAACATGTACAGATTATGTTCTCATTTATTCTAGTACAGATCAAAGAAAAAAACTTCACGTCATACTGAATAATTAATTTGATGTAATTAATTACTGTGATGAGTTCAAAGATCTGATAGCAAGAAATGTTTTATAAATATTGACAGCCGATCACTTAGAGCCTCGTAAAAAGTCTAAAAGATGTGCAAAAAAGCTTAATTTGAAATCAATTAGAGATAAGTATGTAAGCTTAGAAAATAATCTCAAATCAAAGTAGATAGCGTTTAAGCCAAGCACAGTGTTAAGAGAGTACCAATAAATAATAATTAAATAAATGTTCTGGGGCAAGTCACACACGGCCAAATGTCCCAAATTAAGCAGAGCTTGTACTATGATATTCAGATAAATGAAAAACATACTTATATAATTTATATAATTATTGAATAACAGAAAGACACTTCAATTCAAGACAGGGGGTTGCGGAGTAATTCTAACTGCGGCCCTGGAACATAAAGGGCAACCGAAAGAACATGAGTGGGTTTTAGTCAGTTAAAGTCCGACACGCCCTCTGATTTTTAGAAGCTATGAAACTGTCAAAAATGCTTTTTTACCCAATTAAGCCAAAGTTAAAAAATGTAGTCAGGATGTAAGAAAAACGTAAGATCAGTTCAGAAAAACTGCCCCTTTTGGCATAAGTCGAAAGCACTTTATTCTTTTTCAATAAAATAGTTTCCGTCAAAGTGTAAACCGTCTTTAAGCCCGGTCATACATAATGCAAGTGTTATTTATAGACTTACATTGAATAAGCTAGGACCAACTGAACAAAAACTAGATATCCAGTTTTTTATTATATATTCTTAACTTAGAGGAACTGGCTACCGTATTCATAGGCTTTCATACTAATATTATAAATGCGATGGATGTTTGTTACTTTTACGCAAAAACTGCTGAGCGGATTTGGTTGAAACTTTCCAGTAATAGAGGTTATATATAAGAATTAAGCTTACGTATTAAGCTACATGACGGGCCTGTTGGTGTAGTGGTTAGTAGCCCTGATTGCTAAGCCGGAGGTCGTGGGTTCGATTCGATTCCCACCCAGAACAAACTTTGTGTGATGAGCATGATTTTTTTTGTTTGTTCTGTGTCTGGGTGTAATTTATCTATAATATGTATGTATTTATAAATTACTAGCTTCTGCCCACGGCTTCGCTCGCGTTAGAAAGAGACAAAAAGTAGCCTATGTTACTCTCCATCCCTTCAACTATCTCCACTTAAAAAATCACGTCAATCCGTCGCTCCGTTTTGCCGTGAAAGAAAGACAAACAGACAGACAGATAGACAGACAGACAGACAGACAGACACACTTTCCCATTTATAATATTAGTATAGATATAAGTATGTATATCAGTTGTCTGGTTACCATAACACAAGCTCTAAGTAGAGCTTAGCTTGGGATCAGATGACCGTGTGTAAGTTGTCCCAGTATATTTATTTATTTATTATTTATTACATAACATCATGCTATGGCCTATTAGAGCAGATCAGTAACCGAAAACTTAACATAACGCGGGTGCAACCGCGATAGATCAGATAGTTTTTACTAAATGGTAATAGGTAATAGTAACACTGCCTGTTTTTCTGTTTCTCTGTCTGTTATGCTTTTACGCTAAACCACTGGGCCGATTTTGATATTTGATAAGGATTATGCTTAAATGTCCTGTTAAGTACTGTATGTTTATGTAACGACTCTAAGTACCAATGTTAGAGTAAATAAATTAAGAATACAGTTTTGGTGTCCCTCTTCTACGTCCCTATGTTTCTAAACATCGTGGCTGGTAAGACGAGGGACATATTGAAGAAGGCTATTTAGTATTCGATTCTTACTTCAAATATGTAAAAAACAATACTTTAATATTTTTGGTCAGAAATTAAGGTATTGTTTTTCGTAAAGCCTCAAAAATGTATAAATTGTTGACACGCGCGCTCGATACCTATCGAAATAAGAACGGATCACACCTCCTTCACTCTCTTATCATTGGTTAGTGACCCGATGCAACCGCAAACGCTTTGATGTTATTTTTTAAGACCATGAGAGCCTTATTGCGGTAATTTAACTAACAATTTACACTTTTTTATTATTATACTAGCTTTTTCCCGCGACTTCGTCCGCGTGGAATAAAGTTCCCGTTCCCGGGGGATTTTCGGGATGAAAACTATCCTATGTCCTTTCTCGGGTACCAGACTATATCTGTACTAAATTTCATTCAAATCGGTTAAGTGGTTTAGGTGTGAAGAAGAGACAGACAGACAGAGTTACTTTCGCATTTATAATATTAGTACGGAAGTACGGATTAATGTACGCCATAGACTACCCGTTACCCATTTTTAAATAATTTGATTCCATCCAAAGGTTGTCTGGAAGAAATTGCTTTTAGCGATAAGGCCGCCTTTTGTACTCTTGCATATTTGTTTATTTTGTCCTATTGGTGTACAATAAAGAATGTTCTATCTATCTATCTATATTAGTCATAAATGAGCATAGATATTATGCGTCTTTGAAATATGTCCATTGACACACCTAACACGGTGTACTATCTTATGTTGCAAAAATAACAACAAATAACATATCGTGCAGTCTGAAAATAATGCCATTATTTAGCAACACGTTAACGAAATGGAAAATATGATGAACAGGTGCGGTGTTCGTGACAAAATAGGGTAGGGCAGGGCAGGGCCGGGCTTAGGAGCGGCTCAATTACGGAGAAATTAGTAACATAAACGTTGGCATGTTAATGACGGTATTAGTTGACCTTGACCTTTGTTGTATTTCGTGTTTTGCGCCTTCATGTTTGAGGAAATGTGAGTCGTTGAAAGTTTTTTCTGTTGTTAAAAGGGGTGGTTCATTAAACTATATTTTGTCAATGAAAACGAAATTGTTTTTTCAGCTCTGCTAAGGTTAAAGAGCTGATTATCTGGACTGCCTATCATACCTATACAAGTATACAACGTTATAAGTCGGTTAGTTAGCGTCAAACTCTTTGGTTTTTGACTACCCGTGACGACTGTCAAAGTTCTACAAATGACAACCTGAGGGTCTAGATGGTCAAATGTATGCAATTGGCATATAAGCTTTCGCTAAACACTTTGACATCTCCATACATTTGACAATCGTTTTCGTTTCGCTATGTATTCCACAATGCCACTTGTCTAGGGGGGCTGGACCAACAGCGTGCTTTCCGACACACGAGATGTCAGTGATGTCCTAGATATACTTAAAAAGTACATGAACTGAAACGTCACTTCGGTACGTGCCTAGTTTCAATACTAGCAATTACTTGCATGTGGCCAAATAGCAAGAGACTATTCTGCATCAAACCTAACAAGAATCACGTAAGTCTCAGCACAATCAAGAAAAAAAACCGTCAAATTAAACACCTCCTTTTTGAAGTCGATTTAAAAACTCTTAAAGCAAAGACAAAAAAAATGAGTTCCAAAATTTCTTAGTTTCACAGACTTTTGAGGATAAGCCTTTTTTTTTTGGTGAGTGTGAAGTCATCCAATGACTGCTCCCGTCCTGGGTGCGGCGGGAGGGCGTGTCAGACTCTTACTGACTAAAACCCACTCATGTTCCTTCTATTGCCTTTTATGTTCCAGGGTCACGGTAACTATGATAATCATTCCGCAACCCCGGCAGGCGTGGCCCTATTGGGCCCCTTCCTGTGCTGACTCCTTCTATTTGAGGTGCGCGTGGAACACTAACGTGCCGTCGACGCGGTCCTGGTCCTAGCCGGGCGGCGAGCTACCCATCGTTTGAGGATAAGCCTTAGCCTACCGCACATCAAAACAAGCTAAGCAGATCAAGCGGTATTTTTTCAATCTACATATAAAATTAATTGACTAACTGTGTGATGAAAAGCTGTTGGTCCGAATCTTGATTAGGTTTTTGTTATAAAGTTATTGACCGGGCGACGCCGCAGGATGCTATTAGCGCATCTGTAGATTGAGTGCTGATGTGAGTTAAAAAATGATAAATATTTCCTGGCTTTGCGGTCAAAGACCAACGTCCTAATCTTAAAACTGCTCCTACCTAAAATTCTGAAACTGAAAGAAGTTGTATTTTTTTTAAACTTATGGCAAAATTTTGTAAAAAAGTCAAGGTGACACTAAGTATCCAAGATTTATTTATGTTATCTTGTGATGTTCTAGTGGTTTTTTTTTTTTTTTTTTTTTTTTTGTGGCAGGAGTGGGAAATCCTCATGGACGCCCAGACGGCCTCACTGGGAGACGGTCTGGGCAGTGCCGGACTCTTACCGGCTAAAACCACACTCCTGCCATGCGAGGGCCCCCTGCCGTGCAAGTTTCGCAGGGACTTTTTCAGGCTGCAGGTTTATAGACATTTGTTTTTATAATTCCTTGTATAAATAAATATAAAATAAATATAATTAATAGTTGTTTCTTTTATATTAAAATGCGCGACTACTTGTTTCTTTGGTTCACTGATAGCACAATCTTCGTCATGAACTTAACCAGTTCGGGTCTGTGTTTTCTTTGTGCTATCAGTGAACCAAGGCTATCCTTAGTGATCCTTTCTTCTATCCTTGCTTCGACATCTAGTCGAATTCGGCCATAGATGGGGCAATCCGTCAGGAGGTGGAGGATGGTCTCCTTTTCGTCGGGGTCGCAGGCGCATGCTGGGTTCTCCTTGCACTTGAAGCGAGTCAGGTATTCGGAGAACCCACCGTGCCCCGTAAGCGCCTGGGTCAGCTGTTGGGTCATTTCAAGTTTTCGCACCGTTTTGTACGCCGCGATTGCGCAGGGGAAAAATATTTTCGTGGTGGCCGCCGTTGTTCCTTCGCAATATCGCCGGTTCCATTCGCCCAGAGTTTCCATGCGGATCGTACGCTTGACGAATGAAACCGGGCATTTATCGTAGTCGGGGCGCCGCTTGCTTCTCAAGGCAGCCTCCTTAGCGAGCGAGTCGGCTCTCTCGTTGCCCTCCAGTCCCACGTGTGCCTTGATCCAGAACAAGGAGACGCTCTTGCTCTGGATACCTATGCGGCGGATGGCGTCCCTTGTTTCCACTGCAAGGGGGTGAAGGGCTTCGGGGTTCACGACTGTTTGGAGGGCTGCCATGGAGTCGCTGTAGATGCCGAACGCCGTCTCGTTTCGTCGCAGGGCTTCCTTCGCTGCTTCACAGAGGGCGAGGAGCTCAGCCTGGTAGACGGTACTGTAGGACGGCAGGGCTAGCTTGAGGGCCTTCACCTCGACTTGGCCGGTCCACACAGAGAGTGCGGCCCCGACCTTGCCCTCAATCTTGCTGCCGTCCGTGAATATCCGCACCGCGTAATCTTTATGATTGTTGTATTGTTCCTCGTCTACCAGGCGTCGCAGTTCAATGGCCCTCTGCTCGGCCGGATGTGGCATCTCTAGTGCCGATGCCACACGTTCGATCTCCCGATCTCCCAACGCTGGATGAGGTACTCCCCTCTTTGCCTCGTACAGCGACGTCGCCTCCCGAATCCGCAAATCGAGAGGAAGTAACCCAGCCAGCACCAGTGCTGAGTGTAGGGAGACCGTACGATAGGCTCGGCACAGTTTCTGCGCGAAGCTCCTTTGGACGGCGTTCAGCTTCTTTTGGACCCCGACTTTGTTGGCGGCCGGCGACCACGCACTCGCGGCGTACAGAATAATGGGCTCCACCGCTGCGTTATAGATGCACCGGATTATATCCGGGTGCAGACCCCAGCTGACCCTAGCTGCTCGCGACAGCTGCTTATAAATGCCGATGGCTCGGGCGCAGACGTTTACGACGTGGGTGTTAAAAGTCAACTTGTTGTCGATGGTGAGACCGAGCAGCTTTATTTCATTTGACATGCCAATGTCTACCCCGCCCATGCTCAGACACGGGGTGTCATGCTTCAGCTTCCGCGTGATTAGCATGGCTGTGGTTTTGTGCGGTGCAAACTTGAGCTTGTTCATAACACCCCATGCCCTAACATACTCGAGGGCGGCATTGGCATCCCTCTGGATCTGCAGTGCGGTCTCCCCACTGAAAGCAAGGACGATGTCGTCCGCAAACGCCTGACAGTAGACCTTGTTCTTCTCCAGCCCCTTCAGCAGAGGATCCAGCAGGAGGTTCCATAAAATGGGGCCACCGATAGACCCCTGGACGCATCCCTTCTCGATGGTTGTTCTAGTGGTTAACCTTTCAACGACCAAGCGACAGCCGGATGTCGCGCTGCTATTGTCTTTCTATTGTGTCTGGAATCACGTATGTTCGAAGGTTTAAGGCGCCCGTCTTTTATTATGAGGCTGTAGGTTCGAACCTTGTCAAGTACAAATGTGACTTATTCAATTTATTGTACTTTTCAAGTTTATCAATTAATCTATGTCATCGGAGAAGAATTTTATGTATATTATGTTTGTAATAAATCCAAAAGTAAAAGTAATTAGGCTTTACGCACTCAGTAGGTATTCTACAATGCCACTTGTCTAGGGGGGCTGGTCTATTGTAGACAATATGTAGTTTTTTTTATAATAAACAAATTTGAAGGGACTGAGAAAACGTATAGTTCACATGTAGACAATTGACAAAAGCCCACGGTTCAATTGTTTAATTCAAACATTCTTACACACAATAGGTAATGTTAAGATCTTTTAGAAAAAGAATACTATCAGTAATTATTTTAAGGTTTGAGAATATTACTAGTTTTTTTTTATTACTTATGGGCTTGCTCTTGGTTCCAGACTAGCCCGAGGGCATAGACGGAGCCTACGATGGAGCGAGCTTACCCAAAAGATGCCTATGCACTCATCTTTTGAATACATCCGGGTTATGTGAATTTGGAAACACAGACGCCGCCTGTTATTTTATTATTTTTATTAACTATTTTAACTTTAACAAACCCTTATTTATTAGGAGATCTTGACAATTTTATTCCTGCTAATCCCACCGCCGCGCCGGCAGGGAATTCCATTCTTTTGCGGTGCGCATAATAAACGATTTTGATTTTCTAATTTTATAATCAAGTTTCTTCATAGAAAGAAAACCATATTGCTTTGCAATAGTCAAAGGCCTCGTATCATACATTGTCACTTACAATGTTGTCTACTACTGATATCGAAGTAAAACTTTTTGCGCCTTACTAATAATCACTGTGTAAAGTTATATCATGAATAAAGCCTGTGTAACCATACATTTTTCGACGTATAAAAATGTCATAACTTTATGCAGCGATTATTAGTAAGGCGCTTAAAGTTTAAATTTGTTTTATGGATGGGAAGTCATCAAATGACGTAGTGTGGCGACTAAACCCACCCTTGTTGCTTCAGTTGCTCTTTATGTTTCGGTGCCACGATAACTATTAGAACTATTCCGCAACCCAGGCTTAAAGTACACATGAATAATTGATAAAGGCATATTGATAATTATTCTGCCCAGTTTCTAAAGAAAATCCATTGGATCATTATAAAATACATAATAACTTTAATATAATAAAAAGGTAACATTTTTAGTTGTTTGTAAGAGGTAATCTCTAAAAATACTAGTCCAATAACAAAAGTTGACTAATTTCCAATTTTTACTTTATTAAATAAGAGTCAACTAAATAAAATTCAACATCTATGTCATGTACAAATGCACTGATATTTACAAAGATTAACCTAAAATTTTATAGCCGTTCTATAGCCTATTTTTATACTATTTTAATTACTATCTATCTCAATTTACAGTTAAAGATAATTAATCTTATTTTCATTGTAATATATGCGAAATATTCAATGACAATGTGCTTTATAATGCCAGTACGGTATTTTGAAATAATTAATATTTTTTTTTACATTAATTTGTAATTAAAACTGTACAGGTTTCAACATTGTTATCGCCATTTAAATCATTACTTCTTAAATATATATTAATTTTTCTCGCCGTGTCAGCCTGCCTATTCACAATTTACTCAAAAATCACTAAACTGATTTTCATGTCATTTTCATCCATGAACAGAGTGATTCATGAGGAAGGTTTTAGTCTTTAATATATGCCTTTAAGTGTTTTTAAATTTCATATATAAAAAGAAATCGAAGAAAAAGTAGGTCACGATCTTAATAATCTAAAAGTAATCTAAAGTGACAACATTTTGAGGTTATTTTGAAAGAACAGTTTAGAATTTTAAATATTATTTAAAAAATATATATTATAATAAATATAATTAAAATACTGATTTAATCAGACTCTGACTTTGATGCTGTCTTTGACTGTGACCTTGACTATGACACTGACGATCACTGATCAAAACACAATTTATTACCCTGAATGCTGATGCGATGTTGTAACAAATATCATGTGTTTAGTTAGGAGAAGACCAAAATTACATACGTGATTATCAGAATCGAAAATATTTACTAAAACTAATTTTCTTGATTACCAATCACCCTATTTATTTCATCATCATCATCATCTCCCTAGCCTTTTCCCTACTAAGTTAGGGTCGGCTTCCAGGGTAACCAGATTCAGCTGGATACTAGTGCTTTACGTGAAGCGACTGCCTATCAGACCTTCACAACCCAGTAACTGGGCGACACGATACCTCTAATCACCCTATTTATTTATTTTATTGAAATTGTCAATGGTTACACACTGACACTAATTACTAAGTTGATAAAAATAGTGTGATGGTAAATGAATCCGAAGCAATTATTATTGTTTTTGAGTTTGACTATGGTTCTGTCTTTGATTTGGACCTTGACTGTTACTTACTTCAGAAACTAATTATTCGCATCACCTCCGAGACGGTAGCGAAACGGCGAAATTATACATTTTTACTGATATGTAGAATTAGTGAAGTTAGGGTCGGTAGATTAAGGCCCGTATTAATAGACGTCACTCAATTCTGAGACGCTCTCAAGTGTTGCTGTCCTTGTCATTCTAAAGGGAAAAAATAAGGACAGCAATAGACTTGAGAGTGTCTCAGAATTGAGTGACGTCTATTAATACGGGCCTTAGGTCGTGTAGATTCAGAAGCTTGACTCTACATGAGATCTGATATATTTTTCACAGGGCAAACCTTATGTGGTTGTCTTGGCAACATTTAACATGAAATGTTTTTGGTGGGACTAATAATTTTTATCATTCTTTAATCCAAGATATTGCATCACACGCGATATTGCAACAAATATAATGTATTTCAGCAAGAAGATCCAAATTACTATTTGATTATTCTAATCGAAAACAACATTTACTAAAACCAATTTACTTAATTACCAATCGAAGTTTAGAGAGGAATACTAAATTACAAAACAGTACTAGAATTTATACCGAGGCAGGTTTTCATTTTCACAATTTATAGGAAACCTTAGTGCTGACATATCACGATGGGATTACGACATTTGATGCTACCAAAATGTTTGCTAACTTTGTAGTCTAAGACCCCGAAGATGTTACATTACAACTACGTCATGCTATCATGGCTGCAATCCATACTAATATTATAAATGCGAAAGTAACTCTGTCAGTTTGTCTCTTCTTCACGCCTAAACCACTGAACTGGTTTGAATGAAATTTTGTGCAAAATAGTCTTGGACTTGAGAAAGGACGGTTTACTCTCACTTCGTCCCATTATTACGGAACAACGGAATTAACGGGAACTATTATTCCACGCGGACGCAGTCGTGGGCAAAAGCTAGTTTTAAATATGCTTGTTTGTTTTATTCGATGATGGGGGTTTTATTGACATATTTATAAGGTTCAAATTACATTACTTATTTAATATTACAGTTAGCTACATTTTCTTCCTAAAATGTACATATTATGGTTTTAAAAATTTGACATTAGAAATCTCCCCCGTATCTCTGACAGCCGGTAAAGTTTACATATTCCTTGATCTACTTACACGGTGGACTGACTCTGTACATGACGTAGCTGGCAGCAATGACTCTTGGACTACGTGTCGTACGTGATCCAAGTAATTGAATTGAAAATGTTTGTTTTACATGAAAAGTCAACGATTCAAAGATTACAGATTTGCTAATGTATATGGAAGATTTATGATGTGTGATTTGATGATTTTTCATATTATACTGTGAAATTAAATCTGTCTGTCTGTTCATGGTGTCTGTTTCACGTAAAACATTGGTTTTGTTAAAATTATGCAATTAACCTTAACAAGCGACAGCCGGCTGTCGGGCTGCTATTGTCACAAATCACGTGTGTTTAAACGATTAATTGGCGATTGTGTAAGTTCCAGACTTAAAATTCTATGTAAACAAAAGCTGTTGACAATACCCTAATAAATAAATAAATAATTTCCTACTAAGAATTTCATCAAAGAAACTTTAAAGCAAAGATTTTAGATTCATTGCGCTTCGGGGTCACGCCCCCTAGCCCGTATGCCTAGATAGCAAAAGTTGCATTATTGTGCAAAGTTAAATTACTTTACACAAGTTTATGAAGAATTTCTAAACTAAAATAAATAGTTTGTGTAATATAAATAAAATAGTTATTACTATTGGTATTGTTTTTAGTTGTTTAAATGTTAAGGTGCTTTGAAAGTTTCGAATGTGTAATCTACAGATATTTGTATAGTCCAACCCTAAGTTCTCTAACGATAAGTATGGTCTAACCACAAGTTTTTCAAACAATGTGCTAACTGTGTTAAGTCCCTATTAATTTAATAATATATAATATAATATACTGGGACAACTCACACACGGTTATCTGATCCCAAGTTAAACTCTGCTAAAAGCTTGTGTTATGGTAACCAGACAACTGATATACATACTTATATAATTTATAAATACATACATAATATTACAGATAAATTACAGCCAGACACAGAACAAACAATCATGCTCATCACACAAAGTTTGTTCTGGGTGGGAATCGAACCCACGACCTCCGGCTTAGCAGTCAGGGTCACTAACCACCAGACCAACAGGCCCGTCAAAATATTCCCCTTTGTGACCTACTGTAAGTATTTTTGGGTTTTAAAATACTCGTAACACGACAAGAATAAATATGGGACCTAATTGAGACACGCTGGTCGAAACCTATTTTCTTGGCAAACAAGCTGACGGCTAGGCTTATGTGTATGTCACCGCAGCAACAACTCAACGAAAAGTAAAACAATGTCTACATTAGAATAAACATATCAAACAATATAATAAAACTTACCAAAACTTAAAGGTACAACGTCGGCACCCTTTTCTGAGCTCCCAAAGACAATTTGTTACCAATCTTCTTGTAGCCTTCATTCTTAACTCTAGTTTTAGGTTTGTCCGGATCAGGACATCCTTTCAGCTCCCACACAAGATTCGTCAATGACTTCGGCCTGCTAAGCTTCCTTGATCTCTTCTCTGGCAGTTTCGGACCATTCCCTGAATCTCCTGACGTCCTTCCACCAGAATGACTCGAATCCAAAGTACCATCTAATTCCATCGCCTGATGAATATTCGAAAGACTCTTATACCGTATATTAAAGATTGGGGAGTCACCTTTGATCGGACGAATCGGACTAGCTACTGGACTAGGAGCCTCTTTAGTCGGCGAAGTACTTTTCTGACGGAATACCATTCGATTCTTATTACTGTTCACACTATTCTTGATGTACAGTTTAGGAAGATTTGCTGCTGGTGCTATAGAACATTTTTCTTTATACACAGTGACTGGGGTTTCTTTAGCTTGTGCTGGTGCTTTCCTAGTTCTCTTCTCTGCTTTTTGGATGTTCAGTGGCTTCTTTGTAGGTATGGTTTCTATTGGTGGTGGTTCTGGTTTTACTTCTGTGATCAGAGGCATGTGGATAGGAGTTGCTGCTGGGGAAGCTGGAGCTGATTCGTGTCTTGGAGACGGTTCGTTCGAATAAGAAGCCTTTATGTTCTTAGGAAGAGGAGCGAAGCCTCGAACGTAGTCATAAATTTGGTCTATTTCATCATACTCATCTGGAATGCTATTCTCATCTCTATGGCTGCTGTAAATATGGTTGTGGCGTGACATATGTTTGTGTTGGTTAGCTGTATCAGATGACGCACTGCGTCTAAGGAAATATCCGGTTTTAACTAACGGTGGCGCGTGTAAAGGGCCATTCAAAAGTCTCTTCGGATCACCCAACTTTCCGTCTAGCACATGTATCCTGTCGACGACATCTACTAATAAACGATTGCACTTTTCCACTAATCTAGAGAATTCCATGAAATTCTTTATTTGCTCCTCATTTTTGCATCTTTGCATTTTAAGTGGCGCCGCCAAAGGTAAGGCCACTAATGCATTACCTTCTTTAGGAAGAGGAAGAGCAAAAACATGATCTTCTTCAAACATTGACAGCAGTCTTAATTCTGGGACGAAATGGCTGGCACTCTTTAGTCCTCTTGGCGGAGTACCATGAACCAGTCTCACTGTTATAGGCAAACGTTTTGTCAACAGAGTCTTAGCTGTATGTACACCACTTATATTTTCCTCTTTAGCAACGGCTGAAAACTTCCCTCTTTGATCCAGGCTTAAAAGAATCATATCTCCTTTAGAATCTGTACACTTCAAGTACTTATTCTTACCTAAGAAAGTTTCTCCTCTAGGCATGATAACTTCTCCAGCTGGTAAGTTTCTTGCCCCATCAGCTGTGAGATTACCGTCTAAGTCTGTTTTAGCACAAATAACCCTGATTGGTTCTCTGACAAGACAGCCATCATCAAGCTTCCTTCTCGCCAGTTCTGATACTGACTCAATGCATCTTACAGCTCGGCCTTCTTCACTTAGCAACTCAAAGTATCCGTTATACGTTTCTGGTATAGCTATTCGTGGTCCGACACTGACCATCCGTCTCCCTTCTTTAAGTTTGATTGCTTGAGCGATGATCTTTTTTCTCTTTCCAGCAGATACGAGTAGGGCTGTGCTTTGTAGCCCAGGGCTTGGGAGGGTCGGTACTCCAAGTCCTCCATACTGTCCTTTGATGATTTTGGCGACGCTTGGCAGTCGGTTTTTGACTGCAAATTCTCGGAGGTAGCTGCCTTCGTCACACCAGCGCGATGCTGCGGCCACTACTTGGCCGTCTGTGGCTGCCATGGCGGGTTTAGTCACATCTGTGGAAGAGAGAGAAATATTATTAGTTATTATAATTTTAAGAGTCAAAAGTTGTAAGGAATGACTTATAATATGAGCTGAATACGTTTACGAGCGAGATTATTTTATATAACCTCTCATGTTCATAATACAATAATGAAAGGCAATAAAGGCAATCTTTTGGCTATATTTTCAGTCACCAAATGACAAAAAAACGATATCCTGAAAAATACTTGAACTGTACCTCAGTTAACAGTAAAGAGACGTCAGTTACAAACGCATTTTAATATTTTACCCGTCTCAAGTAGAAAAAGATGACCACAAAGATTTTTAGGCAATGGTTTTCCCTATACAAAGAAAGCGTGATTCACATCAAAATCTCGCGATGGCTACCGTATGCGGTTAAAACCGTTAAACTAAACTTCGGTTAACCGACAGCAGGAAAACCTAGATTTACAATAAAACATTCACAGAATCACGTGCCTCTAAAGTGCGTAAACCGATGCAATAAATTGTTTGCAATGTGTTGGCGTAAGGCAGTGGACAGATTGGCGAGACGCGATGTGGAGCGGTTAAAAATGGTGTATTAATTTTTTGGAGTCATTGTAGGCAAATGGTTTAGAAATGCTCTTTATTTAAGAAGGCCTGCTAACTAATTTGTAAATCCATTCCTAGTAAATTTATGAGCAATAAATGGGAGGTTTCGTAGGGAAACAGTCACCTCAACATCACCTTTGACGTTAAATTGTTGTGACTTTGTGACAAAATGTATGAACCAAAAACCCATAATCGAAATACAATAATCGATACACCCAAATTGTGTGCACGAAAACTCCCTGGAACTATCTAAATTTACGTATCCAAGTTGCAATATAACCATGCGGTATTTATAGATAGAACTTGGGTTCGAATTTTGATAGTTCTAGGGAATTCTTGGACGCATAGTTTCACCGTATTGATTTACTTCCTAAGCTACATCTTATAACACTCAACGCACAAAATAACCGGTGAAAACAGTTGCCGCTAAAATTAATCTCCCAAAATTTTTGTCAGCATTTCAAAATTCACATCTACCAAAAAATGTCAACGTCTAAAAAACTGCGCGGTAACCGCCCAATGCAACAAAGGCCTAACCTCTAAACGTTCGATTAGCTAACAGTGCAACAAAGAAATGCTCGGTCAATAACGTCGGTTATAAATACACCGTTATGTAATACGTGTAGATATTCAATAAATACTTTAGTAGCCGATGATAAAGTTTGTATTGACAGAGAGTCATTATTATCTTACAATGTTTTTTTATTATTATTCTTATATGTCGCCCAGTGGTTAAGGCGTCTCGTGTAAGAGGTTGTAGGTTCGAACTACGGGACAAATACCAAGATATTCAAAACAATATTCAATTGATGAAGAAACCTAGACTTACAATGAATGTACATACGGTACATAAAGGGCAACCGAAGGAACATGAGTGGGTTTTAGTCAGTAAAAGTCTGACACGCCCTCCCGCAGCACCCAGGACGGGAGCAGACATTGGATGATTTCCAACTCCTCAAAAAAAAAAAAATGTAAGTTAGAAATTGGCAATCCTCTTTGAGCAAGGCTTGATCAATGCTCATGCCTTCCCTGTTTGAGAAGAGGCCTTTGCTCTACAATCGCACAGTAATAAACTATTATATTATAAGAACCATCATTTTCCTAGCCAATTATGTTAAACATGAGAGGCGGACGCTTTTAACATAGGGCTATTGCTCCTTTAAATGTAGAAAAAAATTAAGTCTAACCCATATTATCTCAAGATAATAATATACTTTGCAGTAAGCTGCAGAACAAAGGCCTCTTCTCATGCAAAATTAATCGACCAAAACGTAATAAAATTGAGTAATTGCAAATAATTCCAACTTTTTTAAATAATTTACTTTGTTTTACGCTCAGAAAATCCAATTCGTTTTCAATTAAATGTCAAATTATGTTTTTGTTGGTTTTCAAAATAATAAACAGTTTGTAAGAATCACGGAATAAAACATGTCAAAGTTATTTACTTACATGTCAAAGTCAAGGCATTTATTTTAATTAGACCAGTTACAGGAATTAGTAAATTAGGTATCAAAGAATCAGTGGGTAGCCAGAGAGGTGGCGCTACTTGCTTGTTCTAAAACGTAGGTCTTTATGGAGATGAACAAGCAAGAAACTCCACGGAAACTCTACGGATTCGTTCTTTTCCTATGTAAGAACGAATCCGTATGCGGCCATCTTCAGACACGCAGCCACCTTCGTCTTGACCCCCGGAGCTCACAACTTCGTTTCGCTTCATCATCTCCCTAGCCTTTTCCAGACTACGTTGGAGTCGGCTTCCAGCCTAACTGGATCCAGCTGGATATCTGTGTTTTACGTGAAGCGACTGCCTATCAGACCTTCACGGCCTAGTCACTAGGCGACACGATACCAGTTGGTTAGAGTGGTCAGAGTTTTTAGCTTCTGACTGCCTACGACTGTCGATGTTCTGAATGACAACCTGGACCAACAGCTTTACGTGCGCACTGAGGCACGAGATGTCAGTGATGTCCAAGATAAACTCTATAAAGTACAGATGAATTGACAAAGTCACATTGATACTTGCCCAAATTCGAAGCCACAACCTCTTACACGAGAAACGAGCGCCTTATCCACTGGCCATCACGACATTCAACTCCGTTCCGCTGTGATTGGTTAAAAATTACCTAACACATTATAGCATTCGCCCTTGCGAGTGTTGCAGTTCGGCCGCGAGGTAACGCATGCGTAACAACCATTGTTTGTGAACATTGACCTTAAACTTGCCAATGCCATACGGCAGAGAAGGAAAGAAGGTTTGTTTTGGACATGGGGCTAAAATGCAATTCTTAACATTTTATTACAAATATAGTATGCTGCGTTCCTTTTTAAAGCATTTTTAATTTGACCCTGGACATGTGACGGAAGATGGAAGGTGGATGGACTGGGTGACACTACAGATTGAAACATTCTTCTATGAAGATTTGCGTTGCAAAATGTATTCAAAGGTAATGAAATTATTGCCTCTCATCCCTCATTTTCAGTAGACCAGGGACTGTATAGATATAGAACCCAACGCATTTAAGTGGTCTCCAACGTAATATAGTGTCGCATGACCTACTACTAAATTTCGGGTTACTACTGGGAAATTCCTAATGTTAAAATCAATAATTTATCGCATCTAGAACTCAGCAAACCATTCTTGCTTATGCGGCTAGGCGATCAACGAGACAGCTAAACGTAACGCACATAGACACAATAGGCGAGACGACAAAAAAAAAAGTAATTAGTCTGTCAGTTAGATAATCAAAAAATTAGGGACACGTATTTTTTCTTTTTTCTCGTAAACAGAAAATGGCGACAATACAGTGCGTTGAAGTTTCGTGAAACGTCACGCCTTTGTATAATTTTTACTGAGAAGTGACGTCACAAGCCCCCTCTCTGGAACTTTAATGCTCTTTATCTTTGTATTTTGTTATTAATTTTTTCAAGCAAAAAATATGTGTCCAGTATTTTTGGACTGTCTAACAGACGGACTAAACAGAATGTCATTATTTGATGTAGTCAACATCCCTATTGTCGTACAGCAAGTTTTAACGTACTATATGAGTCCGTGTTCTCTAGTTATAGTAAGTTGACCTTTTATATTAATCTTTGTAGTGACAATACTGTTTGTTTTAAGTTTTATGCGTTATTCTTTAATTAGTTCTCGGTTTGTTTGCTTCGTTTTTTCGGATTGTAACGGTTGTTTAGATTATAGTGGCGTGTTGTTTTGTTCTTGGTGTAGTTAGGTACTTTAGTACTGGCTTTTGTCCGCGGTTTTGTCTGCTTAAATGTCAATTACTTCAGGTTATGATGAAGTTGGGGTTTACCCTTTCGACGACCAAGCTTTCTATTGTGTCTCGAATTACGAGTGTTCGAAGGTTTAAAAAGCACATTTCAAGCCATTTTTTGTCCATTACTAAAATTATAGCTTTATTTCAGGCAATTTACCCAAAACACATTACACACAATTCTTCATGCATCACTTCCATTTGTGAGAATGTAAAAAATGTCTGTTCAATAGTTTTTGAGTTTACCTCATTTAAACAGAAAGAAAATTTACAGAGCATAATCTTATCAAATCTTCAGGCAATGATTCTTTTTATCTGTACTAATATTATAAAGTGGTTTGTTTGTTTGCTCGATTACTGACTACTGGTCCGACTTGGAAATTATTTTTAAGTTGCATAGCCCATTCATCAAGGAAGGCTATAGGCTATATCACATCGCGCTACTACCAACGGGAGAGGAGTACCTAGTAATTAAACTTTGTAGTACAAAAACAAAACTAATAATATTTTTGTGAAAACTTAAATCTCATATAAGTGAACTATGTTCTTTTGAGAAATAAAGATTCTTTAAACCTAAACTACAAAAAAGGTAACCAAAATCGCATGAACAAACTAGTCTGTATCAATTTGAACAAGACGATGACTTTCCAAAATCATTTGAAAAGATTGTAGATAACAAATTTAATTGAGATGAAAAAGACGCTCCGACGCAAACTAGTTAGAATTTATCTGATTGAGGAAATCATGACTGTTGTAGCCACTAATCTTTATAATGAAGTAGCTATGTGTAATAAAATAATGGACCTTTTGTTGAGTTTATGTATCGGCTCATTAACCTCACTCGAACACGTCTTCATTCTGCGGCGGCGGGTAGCAGACTGACTCCCCCACCCCGCACCCTGCGTGAGAGTGTAGGAACGAGACGACAGATGTTTGACAGTGTGCGTAGTTGTATGGTTGTGTGTGTGTGTCTGTTAGTATGTTCGTTATGATCGTGTATGCTACAATGACCATAATTAAAGACTCTTTTGTTAAGATTTTAGTATCATTACTGAAATTCAGGGGCCTTTTGTGTTACATATGTATGTAAACCTAGTTATAAGTATGTGTACACGCTCCGCCTTTACAAGTAATAAACGGACAGTGCATAGCAAGCCGTCGTTTCATTGACACCTACCTACGTGATATCTAACAGTGGCGACGAGCGAACCAAATTTTATCATGGCGGCAACGTATTTCGGTATATTAAATAGTTTCGATCACCTGTCACAGGATTGGTCATCATTTAAAAATCGCCTTCAACAATGGTTCATAGCTAATGATCTGATAAATGGTGACAAATCAGGCGTGAAACGAAGAGCTATATTGCTAACAGCACTCAGCGAGGGTATACCGCCGTTTACCCGAATTTTATTTGCCCTAATTTCATTTGCCATAATAGTCAACAGCCATAATATCATACGACATAATACTCATTTGCCCTACTCTCATTTGCCATAATAGTCACGTGCCAGAATCATTGTTTCCCATAAAGTCACTTACCATAACACCATTTGCCATAATCATTGTAAGCCATAATTATCACATGTCCTAATTATCACATGCCATAATTATGATATGCCATAACATAATTTGCCATCGACATCGGGTGTATAACGGTTGTTTATATCAAGAGAAATTGGATGCAATTGGGACTTTAGGGCACCCCGACTCGGACAGGTTAGGTTAGAAGGGGATGGCGGGGTCGTGTGAGCGAGCGAAGCGAGCGAATAGACCCCGCCATCCCCTTCGTGGTTATTTTTTTATAAACCACACAGAAGTAGGAGCCCCGCGAAGCGGGGCTCCGTCGACCTAGCCCACCATCAACCATGCACAGAAAAAAAAACCATTACGGGGCTTAAATATTTGTCTAATACTTGTTATGCCATTTAAATATTTTTAAATATTATGTCTAATAATTATTATGGCACATAAAATTATGGCAAACAATACTTATGGCATTCGTATCTTATGGTATCTAAAATTCGGGCAATTAAAAGTATGTCATATGTCTTTTAGGGCAAATGAAACATTCGGGCAAATGAAATTCGGGTAAATGAAATTCGGGAAAATGATGATTATGGCATATAATCTTCGGGCAAACAATAGACACCCCTCAGCGAGTCTACTTATAAGCTCGCTACTGATCTCTTGCTGCCCAAGAAATTGGAAGACGAGGAGTTCGAGGCCATTCTAGACGCATTGGAGAAGCACCTGGTACCTAAGCGTCACGGATTCGCCGAAAGAGCAAAATTTTATGCGGCGACACAGAGGTCAGATGAAGGTCACACCCAATGGGCAGCCCGGTTGAGAGGGCTAGCGGCGCACTGCGGGTTTAGAAACCTGGAGGAATCATTGCTAGACCGATTTGTCATGGGAATGAGCAGCGGTCCCGAGCGTGAGAAGCTATTCACTAAGGACATCAAGGACCTAACGTTGGCCAAGGCAGTGGACTTGGCCGAGAGCGTGCGCTGTGCGCGCGCAGCCGCCGCGGATGTTCCAGCGGCGTCGACGCCGGGTTCAGTGTTCAAAATAAGTGATAAGAAAGGAAGTGAAGGGCTAAAATGTGCAGTGTGCGGGTTTAAAAATCATAATTCAGCCGAATGCCGGTTTAAAAACTTTAACTGTCGTAAATGCGGTCAAAAAGGACACTTACGTCGTATGTGCTCAAATAAAAGTAAAAATGTGAAATACGTTGGAGAGATTTCCGAAGGAGAAGGTACAGTAATAAATCATATTCGATGTGAGTCTGATTCGATGCCGATGTTTGTGTGCGTTCTAATTAACGGAATATATTTACAATTTGAAGTCGACACGGGAGCGGCCGTTACTGCTATTTCAGATAAAACGTATTATGATAATTTTTCAAACGTACCATTATCACAAGCGAAAAAATCTCTTAAAAGTTACGCTGGAGGTAACATCATAGTATTAGGTGTAATACAAGTACCGGTTAACTACTTGGGCCTCACGCACACACTCAGTGTATACGTAGTACAGAATGGCGGTCCGTCCTTGTTAGGTAGGGATTTCATAAAATTATTTAACTTAGAAATATCGCAGATCAAATATTGTGGTACGGAAAATAACATTTTAGGCAAATTAATTAAAGATTTTCCATCGGTATTCTCAGAAAAAATAGGTTGTTTCACAAAGTATAAGGTTAAGTTAGAATTAAAACCTGACGCTAAACCGGTTTTTCGTAAAGCTCGCCCGGTAGCATACGCACTGCGAAATAAAATAGATAACGAGTTAGACCGTTTGTTGTAATTAGGCATAATAAGGCCAGTGCAGTATTCTGATTACGCATCTCCTATAGTTCCAGTTTTGAAAAAAAACGGAGAAATAAGAATCTGTGCGGATTATTCGGCAACGATAAATAAACAACTCGTTATAGAGAAATATCCCCTTCCAACTGTTGACGATCTATTCGCTAAGTTGCATGGGGGTAAGCAGTTCTCAAAATTGGATTTATCGAGTGCATACAATCAATTTTTATTAACGGAAGATGACGAAACGCAATCGTATACATGTATTAATACGCATAGAGGTTTATTTAAATATACACGATTGGTATTCGGATTGTCGAGTGCCCCCGCTATTTTCCAAAAGGCAATGCAAGGCATTGTCTCGGGGTTAGACGGAGTTCTTTGTCTGCTAGATGACATATTGGTGACAGGCAAAAATACATCAGAGCATTTAGATAGGCTACGGATTGTTTTAAGAAGGTTAAAGGAAGCTGGATTGACGTTACGAGAAGACAAGTGTGTTTTTTTTCATAATGAAGTTAATTATTTAGGACATATCATTGATAAAAACGGAGTACGGAAATCTCCGGAAAAAATTAGGGCTATTCGTGACGCGCCGGTCCCTACTAACGTTAACGAGTTGCAATCGTTCCTAGGCCTAACGAATTATTATAGGAATTTCGTACCCAGGGCTTCAACAATTTTAAGTCCATTGTACCAATTATTGAATAAAAACACCAAGTGGTATTGGTCTGATAGTCAACAACAATCGTTTAATAAAATAAAACAGTACCTGACCTCTGACAATGTATTAGCTCATTTCAATCAAAACGCAACCGTTATCCTTACAGTGGACGCGTCGCCGTATGGTCTCGGCGCAGTGTCATCGCAGGTAGACAGAGACGGACTTGAGAGACCAGTGTCGTTTGCGTCGCGATCGTTGACAGCGGCTGAGAAAAGGTATTCTCAGATACAGAAGGAAGCGTCGGCGATTATTTTTGGTGTAAAACGGTTTCACCAGTATTTGTATGGTAGGGAAAAACCATTTAAATTACGAACAGACCATAAACCCCTCTTGTCTATTTTTGGATCTAAAAAAGGGATACCGGAAGTGACAGCTAATAGATTACAACGGTATGCACTATATTTAGCGGCTTATAATTATACAATTTCATATGTTAAAAGTGCCGATAATAATGCAGATTTCCTATCGCGGTCCATTGCTTGCTCGAACATTGTGAATCCATCTCTGCAAGAGGAATGGAACGAATACGACGATCGTGCCGCTTACGTTAATTTTGTTGTGGAAGGAGATTTGCCGGTCACATTAGCTCAGTTACGTGACGCCACTGATCGCGACACAATTCTGAAAAAAGTAACGACATACGTACAAAGTGGCTGGCCACCCAAGTGTAACGATTTAATGTTAAAACCGTATTTTTTATGTAGGGCACAACTATCTTTAGAGGAAGGTTGTCTTATGCGAGGTCATAAAATTGTTATCCCGGAGGCACTGAGAGGAAAAATTATAAGTGAATTACACAGCTCTCACTTAGGTATAGTTAAAATGAAATCAGAAGCGCGTGCGCGCTTGTGGTTCCCGGGCATCGACGCCGCACTCGAGAGCGCCGCACGCGCCTGCGCCGTGTGCGCACAGCTGCGACCCGCCCCGCCGCGCGCGCCGCTTGCACCTTGGCCACACCCACCACACGCATTTTATAGAATACATATAGATTTTTTAGGACCGCTGTGTGAACAAATGTATTTTATAGTGGTAGATGCTTATTCAAAGTGGGTCGAATGTTTTACAATGAAGTCTACCATTTCTTCGGACGCAGTAATCGAGCGCCTATATGAATTGATGTCTAGGATGGGCGTACCGGCGATAATTGTTAGTGATAATGGTACGAATTCACATCCCAAAAGTTTTCGGAGTTTTGTAAATTAAACGGCATACGTCAAGTTTTTTCTCCTGTGTATCATCCTAGCAGTAACGGACAAGTCGAAAGCTCCGTAAAGATTGTAAAAAAGGGAATTAAAAGCATAATATTAACATGCCCTGATCGAAAAAAAATAGATAGTAAAATAAATAAATTTTTGTTTGATTATCGTAACTCGACTCATAGTTCAACCGAACGCTCACCGGCTCAACTTGTATTTGGCCGGCAACTAAGAACTAGATTAGATTTACTAAAACCAACTCCAATGCCTTCTTCATCGGAACTCTCGTCAACTATTACACACAAACAGTTATTGCAGAGTAAATATTACCGGGGTAAACAGCGAGAGGACTTTGTTGTGGATGAAGAAGTTTTAATTAAGAAATTTGAAAACATAAAAAAACATAGCTGGATTAGAGGCATTATAATTGGTAAACTCGGAAAAGTTTTGTATAAGGTTTTTGTACCAGAATTAAATGCCAATGTGACACGTCACAAAAACCAAATAAAAAAATATCACTATAATAAGACTATTCCTGTATGGGACACAGAGAGTGAACCCGACGTTACCGAACCGGAGGAGGCTTCAGCAAATACAGAGATGCTGTTCGACATCTCCGAGCGAAGGAGAGGGCAATGCTCGAGAGGGGGAGGCAGAGAATAGTAGTAATGCCGACCAGATCTCTGAAGCGGTTAACGAACCTCCAGTGACCATAGAGGGTTGTCATGCACCTACAGAGGCACGCACAGAGCCACCCACAGAGGTCACTGGGCAATCTTCATCTCCTGCTGCACCGGAACGGAGCAGTCGTAATCGTCCGAGGGTTAACTATAAGCAGTTTTTCTAATATGTGTTGTAAACTATATGGGGAGGGATGTTACATATGTATGTAAACCTAGTTATAAGTATGTGTACACGCTCCGCCTTTACAAGTAATAAACGGACAGTGCATAGCAAGCCGTCGTTTCATTGACACCTACCTACGTGATATCTAACATTTTGTAAACACAGACGTAAAAATAAGGAAGTTTGTTCTGTTTGATCTCCCAGTCAAACCTTCTAGAGTTTCTAGACGGTTTTAGAAGACACTTTTACTATTCTGTAAAGTTAAATTTCTATGATTCAAAAATTAATAAATAATAATAAGTTCTTTTTTAATGTCCAGCATTTAAAGCAGAGCTTGTATTGGTAACCAGACAACTGATAAACATACTTAAATCCATACTAATATTACAAATGGGAAAGTGTGTCTGTCTGTCTGTCTGTTTGTCTTTCTTTCACGGCAAAACGGAGCGACGGATTGACGTAATTTTTTAAGTGGAGATAGTTGAAGGGATGGAGAGTAACATAGGCTACTTTTTGTCTCTTTCTAACGCGAGCGAAGCCGCGGGCAGAAGCTAGTAATTTATAAATACATTTATATTTTAGAAAAATTACACCCCGACAAAGAACTAACGATCATGCTCATCGAACAAAGTTTGTCCTGGGTGGGAATCGAACCCACAACCTCCGGCGTAGCAGTAAGGCCTGTTGGTCTAACCACTAGACCAACAGGCCCGACAGATTAAAATTTCATTACACATAAAGACTCTACTTATCTCAAACCCACAAAGAATGCACAATAAATGGTTTCCTCAACCCAAACAACCAATCACTGAGAAAACTCCAAAAAAGTACCTTCTACATCATCACGATTTTGATACCAAAAATAATACTTTGAACGGGTCTGTCGTCAACTGTATCTCACGACTGTATAGCACGATTAAACCTATTGTGAGCGACTAGATAATATTGTAGGTAACTGTACTCGATAGCTGGCAGACAAATAAGGAGATCGGTGTGCGGCCACGAGGGAAGATGGCGGACGGTGCATCGGCCGGCGGTTGCAATAGTTATGGGTGGAAGGGACATCTACCAGTAACTTTATCATTCTTAAACTAAGGAGTTATGGGACACCTAGCCCACGAAAAAACTGCCCCCTTTTCGTATCTATCTAAGTATCAGCGAATATAATTTTTCGCCGTTAATTAAAGTATAGCTGTTTCTTACAAAAACATCCGTGAGTCATCCAGAGTCAAAATGTGCCATTCCCAAAATATCCTACATGACAAAATACTACTATATAAATATATAATACTGAAACAATTTATCATATGAATATATTAACACATAAAGTAAGTATTAAATAAAAGCTTTGTTAGAGTTATATATTAGTAAAAATTGGACATTTTGAGAATTAGACAATTTGAGAATTGGACATTTTGATACCAAAGGTCATTTTGGGAATTGATTATTTTGAACCTGAACAATGACCCCTCCGCTCCCGCTTCTGATTCCATGGCCCCACATCCCAGTACAGTCTGACGGACCGCAGCAACTTGTTTCCCATACCGTTTTAAAACTGGCTCTGTCCTCTGGGTACCTAATTTGGCATCATATTTATGTCGGGAGACTCCAGAGTGATAATTATAAGTTTTATTATGATTACACCCCGTTGCGAATATTTCAGCGTTGGGTTTATGAGTTTTAACGGGTGTTTTAGTGTCGTTTAGGCAAAATGTTCACAATATGTCTAGCGGTCGCAGAATTTCCAATTCGCAGTGTGTATAATAAGAGGGTTTTGAGTTATTGCAGACGTTTTCTAGTAGCTTTTAAGATAGTTTACGTTATAACTTCAATGTTAATTTGTTTGTAATGATGTATTTATGTATAAAACGGTAAACTGACTGACTGGATGTTAAATCAACGTACATACCTAACCGCTGGTACTAGAGACGTACAAATTGAAAGGTTGAAGTTGTGAAGTGTAAGTTGGATACTTACTCTTCACAAAGAACACAAACGTAAGAAATAATTTATTGGAAATTCCATACGGGGTAAAATAGTGGACAACGCAGGAGAAAAGGTGTTAAGCTGGTTATGATATAGTGACCCGTCCCAGCTTATTATATGTGTTATAAATTTATAAAAATCTTGTATTTCTTCAGTTTACTGTCTTCTTTACTTTATATACATGTATTTTTCACATAAATCTCTCTCTTGAATTTCTCTATCTATTAAAAAAACCACACCATAGGTACAGACAGCAGAAAGCGACTTTGTGTTGTACGGTCAGCATCAAAAGTTGATGAACACATTCAGATTTTCAAAATCGCTATACACTGTAAAATACCTAAATCGCTCAACATGGTCACCTACTTATGCTCTCTTATGACGATCATTTATTTTTGGCGCTTGTCATGTTGAGCGATTTAGGTATTTTACGGTCTACAGCGATTTTGAAAATCTATATGTGTTCATCAACTTTTGATGCTGACTGACTATACTACGAAATGTTTTTGTTTTTAGATGAATTTGTGAAAAAAAAAATGCCCACGTTAGTAACTACCGACTATTTCTGTCGTAAAACAGTATTGTGTTCCGGTTTGAAGGCTATGGGTGCCATTCACAGGCACTTGCCTCATCTCTCCAGCATAGCAACGTATTTCCAGGGAATATTTTATAACAGATGTCTATAGACGACGGTGACCAATAACCATTACGTGACTCGTCAGCTGGTTTACCATTCAATGATATAAACACAATTCTTTAATAAGCTATTATTAGTTATTGCCACCGGTTATCTTTAAGTCATAACAACATATTTCGCTTTAAAGATCAAACTATCATCATTTCATCCTTGCTAAAATAACCTTTTTGTCCTGCAGAAGTTTATGAGCGCCATATTGAATTTAATGTGACGTCACAAAGAATTTGGCGGACGGTATTGATGCGCTAACGACACGTATTTTATGAAATTTACGAGGAAACAGTTGAATATACATACGGAAAGACATCGTAAAGCTTCTTTTGACTTTAAAGTTCCTATTATTTATATGGTTGTGATTAAAGAAAGTTTATATCATATTCTTTAAAGGACGCCATATTGAATTTAATGAAACGTATCAGACTATTACTAGCGGACGATCCTAACAATTCTTTTAAGAACTAAGGAAGTTTGAAACAATATCTGGAAAAAAAAACTCACAGGGCAGTACCATTTGAAGCCCATACTAATGTATTTGACAAATCAAGCAAAGACCATACCGATAAATGATATGAGAGAAGTACAATCGACAAAATGGAATCATGACCCACCATAAGCTTATTTTTCTACAGACATTCAAATACAATTAGGTCGACAATCACGTAAACATGTCTGTCACACGTCTAGTCTTATCATTTTGACAACTTCAAACGATTTGTCGTCGAAATGGGTCAGGATTCAATTTTGTCGATAGTACATAGATTTGAATAGACTTCATTTCAATGTCTTCGAAGGGAAAAAAAATATTTTTGTAACTTACAGGAAAGCCACTCATCATACTAGTCAGTCGTAAACATTTATTGAGCATTGGCGACATCTATAAGGAGGATGTTAATACAGTTTTAATATCTATCCGGCAATTGCGCTAGTTACCTACACAGGCTTTTTGCAAAAATGTGTAACTGGCTCGTGAGAATTTGTTTTTATAGGGAAGTGTTGGTCAAGAGACTGCTGATAACGAATACTAGTGTTAAGTAGGGTGCTAGGGGCAAAATAAGGATAAGAGCCTTTTTATTGTCAAAAGGATTTACGCCCGTGTGCGGGCCAGACTACATGAGGGCTATGAAACATGATTGTTTACATTTATTTTCTGTGACAGACTAGGACAAACACATAATGTATATCATCATCATCACCATATCCCTAGCCTTTTCCCGACTATGTTGGGGTCGGCTACCAGCCTAAACGGATTTACCTGGATACCAGTGTTTTAGATGAAGCTACTGCCTATCAGAGCTCCACAACCTAGTAACTGGGCGACACGATACCTCTTGGTTAGACCGTTCAGACTTTCTGGTTTGAGTGTACTACGTGAGCTCGACAAATGGATGGGCGTTTAACGCTTGTGCGACAAAACTGTACAGCGACTCACCATAGTTCGAATGCACGCTAGTGCGACACACTGAAGATCGACATCACGCAAGTGTGACAAACGATTTAGCGACAGTAGTTCGACACTACGGTAGTGCGACACTACGGTAGTACAACAGTACTCTGATTCGACAGTACGTTGGTGTAGTATTACAGTAGTTTGACACTGCCCAAAGTGATTATGCTAAGTGAAACGATTATGCGACACTGCCGTCTGTAGATATAAGAAAGCATTATATTCATCTAAATAAATAAAAAAGAATCGCCAAAATGTGTAGTTGTAGTAAAAAGAAACACACTATGTGTGTGTTCGAAAAATATTAGGTATAAGTGGCTAGAGAGGCGCCTAAGCGCTCTCACTTATCTCCTGACACAGGTCCTTACCGGACACGGTCAGTTCGGAAGGTTAATGTGTCGGATTCTGGCGAAAGCGACGCCTGAGTGACACGGTGGAGGGACCACCGCCGTGTCCTTGCAGACGCGATCGACGGGGCTGACCTCGCACCCGGCGCTGGTTTAGGCCATGTTTCGGGGCGAGACTAAATGGGAAGCCGTCGCCTCCTTTTGCGAAGCAGTCATGCTGGAGAAGGAGGTGGCGGGGCGCAAGTCGCTACCGGCCGCCGTCGTAGGCGCGGAACTGCGGACGGCGAGCGATGGGTAGCTCGCCGCCCGATAAGGACCAGGCCTGTGTCGATGGCGCGTTTGCTCCACGCGCGACTCAAAGAGCAGTCAGCACGTGACGGCGCCCTCTAGCACCCCAGCGGTTACGGAATAATTCTAATCATTACAATAATAAAGGGCAATCGAAGGAACATGAGTGGGTTATAGTTAGTAAAAGTCTGACACTCCCTCATGACAAGTCATTTTATAAAACTCACTGACTGATATCACCATTTGTTGTTATTTAACTTACTAGAGATATGAAACTTGGAGGGTTTATTCTTTGTGAAGACTAAATAGCCACTAAGAAAGTATTTTTTTTAATTTAACCCATAAAAGGTTAAAATTAAATGGATAGAAGTTCGACATCCATGTGGCCGAAAGCTAGTATTGAATACAAATGTGTCTTCATGTCATACTAGCGTGATGTCGATCTTCAGTGTGTCGCACTAGCGTGCATTCGAACTTCGGTGATTTGCTGTACAGTTTTGTCGCACAAGCGTTAAACGCCCATCCATTTGTCGAGCTCACGTCACTCTTCTGGTTTACCCGTAACGACTGTCAAAGTTCTACGAATGATGGATTCGAACCCACAACTTCGTACACGAGGGATCAGATGGCCATGTGTGACTTGACCAAGATACACATTTTACTTTTTTAATTTAAAATTTATATCTACAGGAAGAGGTAGTATAATTTATTGTATTTTTGTCTATAGATAACTCTCAATCACCAAAACAAATTACCCATATAAAAATAAACACAATTTAGTTTTTATTTTCACATTTTCTTCGTACTTATAATCCTGCTTACCCCTTGCGTATCGGTAGTGCCACGTGTTAATAACGCGACTGGTACTAACCGTTATGCTTGAGTCCGACTTGATGCTCAAGGATTTATAACAAGGTGTGTACACTGCACGCAGGAATAAATGACACGTTAAAAATTGATAGCTTTTTTTCGTTTTGTGTTATTTTTGCTGTTTTTATTGGTGTGGTGTGGTTATGTTTTTAGGAGATATTATGTGAGAAAAAATATTTTAGTTTATATTACAGTATGAAAAATATCTAAGTAGTTTTAATGTAAGTAAAGTGACCATCGGTTTTTTACAGACGAAGTTGCGGATTAATTTGTAATCTAAATCTTCAAATAGCAAATACTTTTTTTGTTCTTGCAAATGACGTTTTTAAATGTTTTTGAAATAGTCTATTAAAATAAATGATTTGACTTTGACTTTTTGGAGTTCAAGCTTACACAGTATTTATTGCTCTATTCTATGAGAGACAGAAGTACATGAGAAGTAATTTTTGCATTAAAATTTTGTATGGAGGATACTCATTATAATCCAAAATTATTGATGGCAACTTTTAAAAATGGTTGATTGTATTTTGGCGATTTTGTTTTGAGATTAGGATTATTACGAAAACTTTAGATTTAAAAATATCTTTTAGTAAAATCTTCATAAAACTAGGCATATTTTATTAACATTAATTAATAACTGGCAAATATAAAACGTGATCATGAAAAGACCCTGTAAAAAACACTTAATGGATTTTCTTAACAAGGAGTTACAAACAAGTATTATGATTAATTATGTATATTGACTTAGTTTCTTGTACACCTGCGTAATTATGTCGATCATTAGTCAAGCTTTTAAACTGTTTGTAAAGCCGATACAATCAACAGCTATAAATCTAAGTAGTAACTCGTAAATAAATCAAAATATTGGTATAACTAATTTAAAAAAAAAACACGTTAGAATATTACTACATGTGTTCAATAATAGTTTTTTTTTAAAGTTGTGGATTTGTTGATTTATTTATATTATTCAAATTATTATTTTACAATTTTATGTCAAAGACAGTGCAGTGCTTTGACATAACAATACTAAATGAAATTAACTACAACTGCACTAAATTGCATACGATGCAATTTATTATGCGGTTTCTTACTATAAGTTATGAATTACCTTCTATAATAAACGTGTAAATTTGTTGTTAAGGGCCTTCGAAAACACGTTATTCGAGACACAATAGAAAGACAATAGCAGCGCGACAGCCGGCTGTCGCTTGGTCGTCGAAAGGTTAATGGATGGACGCTTTTACGACTGTATGAAATTAATATAAATTGATCGGTATAATAACAAAACCATTTTCGTCTGGTATGAGCTTATTCTAGCTAATCTTCAAAAGGGGTTGTCAAGTTTTGATGGAACTAAAGTTCCCTACGTTAATTTTTGAAAACAGCTCCACATTAAAACCCACAGACAAAGACATGCGCAAGCCAGTATGTAAAAAAATACGATTAGAGTCATTTATTTTTTTTGGTTAAAAGAAGGAGGTTTATAAGTAATACACGTATATCATAGAAAAACCGAGATTTTAAAAGAGTTGTAACACTCTTGCGAAGCTGGGGCGGGTTTATAGTCAAATGAGTTTATTGTTTGAGTTTGTTTCGGATGTTTCTTCTCAGAGTAGTCCAGTTAAGAAACACCGGTCCCATCGTTCGCTTAAAATAATAAAATTAAAATATTGACGTGTAAAAGTGTTATACGTACCTATTTATTAAATATAGCTCTGCCAGTTTATCACAAATGTATCGTAACTCGATATTAAACTAATTTTTTAAATTAAACACTAGCTGTCTTCTGCGTTGCGGAATGTTTATAATAGTTACCGTGACCTCGGAACATAAAGGGCAATCGAAGGAACATGAGTGGGTTTTAGTCAGTAAGAGTCTGACACGCCCTCCCGTCGCACCCAGGACGGGAGCAGTCATTGGATGATTTCCCACTCACCAAAAAAAAAAAAAAAAAAAGCTGTCTTCTGCGGTTTCACCCGTATTTTTCGTTACTGCTCCGCTCCCGTGGGTCGAAGCGTGATGATATATAGCCTATAGCATTCCTCGATAAAAGGGCTATCTAACACTGAAACAATTTTTCAAATCGGACCAGTAGTTCCAGAGATTACCCCCTACATACAAACTTACAAACTTACAAAGCTACAAACTTACTAACTTACAAATTTTACCTCTTTATAATATTAGTATAGAAGTATAGATAACATAATTATACAAAACTTATAAATAATTCTATAATAACCTATTTACAAAATAAATATCATTTTTACAAATATATTTCGCTGTGCACTTCTCATGTCCCGGAGTGTACGCCTGTATTATAGCTTTTTGCACCGCTGATGGGGTGAATGTCCTATACTCGCGGACTAATGTAACGAAATTGTGTGTCGGTGTTTACGTCACAATAATTCAATAATAGTGGAATTATTGGCTGATGCCTGTGACTTTGTTTGTGTTGACATGGGTTGAAAGTTGTGGATTTTCAACCGATTATTCCTTATTTCATCCCTTTATATATAATAATAAAACAAAGTCAGGTTATTTACATTATTTTATAACTCGAAAACGGCTGGAATAAATTTTATGTTATTTCATTTCTTTTACCTTGAATTTTGCCTTGCCTTGCCTTGGCATTTGCCTTGAATAGTAGATAGTTGTGAGTGGTAAAACACCAGAAAATTTAACACGAGTAAATATGATTGAAAAAACATTTTTCTTTTACGATGCATGACTGAAACAAAACTCAAATAAACACACGGCGTTATTTTCTGGTTCGTTTGAGGACAACGTCTGAAGAGGTGTCTAACAATCCTTCTTTAGTTCACGCATTAACAGCTATAAGAAGTTTATAGTCCCCTACAGTTTAGGCTTGCTTCGCTAAATCCGTCAGGACAAATGATACTAATAATAATACCAGCCAATTACTGTCCCCGTTTAGGGTAAAGGCATCTTTCCATACAGAAACCGTTAATTACAGGTTTTCTGTATGAAAAGAGGCCTCACTATATTTTTTTCACCGATGGCAGTTATACAGGTCACCCAAGCCAAATGAGTTTATTTGATTTTCTACCCCCAAAATATCTCCCGAAGGAGAAAAGAAGGCTTTCATTAAAAAAAAAAACAGAAATCGTCCTCTTGAAAATTATCATAGTGTTATTTTTCCAATATAAATGTCAAAACTTTGCACTACACTACTAAAAGCTTGTTTTCAATGTTGCAATTTTGCAATTTTCACGGGTTTTTTAAACCTGAGTCCGTTGTATCAAAAATATAATAAAAATCGAATCGACCAATTACGAATTTCACACTATTTTATTTATACTGATTTTTATTCGAATTGTTACACAAAAACGTTTCTGGTCGTTATGGCTGTTATACGAAACTGACATAAAGTATAATTTGTTGTTGACTGGCCTCTTGGTCTAGTGGTTAGTGACCCAGACTGCTAAAAGGGAGGTCGTGTGTTCAATTCCCACCCAGGATTCATCTGTGTCTGAGTGTGTTTTCTTTATAACTAGCTGTCAATAACCAGTAACCTGTAAGTAACAACCAGTAATTCCTGCGATTAGTGCCTTCAATCAAACCAACAAACTCAGCTTTATAATATTGGTATAGATATGTATCCATACTATCCATACTAATATTATAAATGGGAAAGTGTGTCTGTCTGTCTGTTTGTCTTTCTTTCACGGCAAAACGGAGCGACGGATTGACGTGATTTTTTAAGTGGAGATAGTTGAAGGGATGGAGAGTAACATAGGCTACTTTTTGTCTCTTTCTAACGCGAGCGAAGCCGCGGGCAAAAGCTAGTGTGTTTATAAATCGAATATGTATGTATAGCATAGCAGTTGTCTGATTTCCATCGTATAGGTTTCTGTTAAGTTTGGTATTAGATGGCCGTGTGTGAGTTGCCCCAGGATATTTATTTATTTCTTTATTTTCTGTAACAGTGCGGAGTTAGAAATGGTAAACTGATTCATAATATAATACAAAAAAATATTATTAGAATCCGTCTAGTTTCAGATATTATATCGTTAAAAGAAACATACTAATATCTTTTTGCTTTATTAATCTATTGTGTAAAATAACACAATGAGGTAAACGTAAAAATCTCAAGAGCTAGTAGTTCTAATTGAAAAAATATTAGAGCTAAAATTTCTTTTCTGGGATTTTTTAGGTTTGGACCCCCATGCAATTGCATTTTTTTTACTGATAACAGGTTTCTTTATACTGAATGCTTTACTTAACGTTTAAGCTAAAATTTAATAAAATTCCAGGCAGAAGCTAGTACATTATTATAATAATAAATCAATGCTCCAAAGAGTAACCTAACAATACGCGTATTATGTTTTCTCCTAACGAACTCTTCAGGCAAGTCGAGTTTCTTGGCTAGCACAAATATTATATGAAGCTGCAATATCAATAAGTTGATTTTACTCGTCAAAATGTAGATGCGTTTAAATGCAATTGCTATTCTGTATGAATCTCCTTCGTTGAGTGCATGTGAATTGACATAGTTACTTTACTTTTGCTAGGGGTTAAAAACTTCAATCTGTGGTCCCATAAACTGGTTGGACTTGATTGATTCTGTGTACATGGCCACTGATTATGAGTGTTTGTTTGTGTACTTTTTTATTATAACAATAATAAAAAAGTTCAATATTCATAAAGTCGAATTTCTGGCCGCATATTAATAAAAATTGTGTTTCTGTTTTAGTGAAAAAGAGTGAAAATGACATGGGTAAGTCTTAAAAGTCTGTTCAATTAATCTAAAAGCTTTGTGCAATTTTTTGTATAAAAATATTTCCACGCATAAAAGAAGAAATCAAATAAAGTTATTTCTGACTTTTTTACCAATTGTGATTAAGACGCCCGGTTTGAAACCGGGCAATTACCATTGTGACTTTTTCAGTTTAAATGTTTTACTTTCTAAAGATTATCTTGGAAATCACAGACATCGGTGAAGGAAACCTGCACTTGTAATGGATATAAGTCCGAAATCTCAAACCAGCCTTGAGCAAGCATGGTGATTAATGCTCGTGCCTTCTCTGTATGTGAATAGGCCTTTTCTCTGCAATGGGACAGTAAGTAATAAGCTGGTATTATTATAATTATTATTTGTGATAGACTTTTTTTAAGAAAAATGCCTGCGATTGTTTTTTTAAGTGCAATTGTTTCGCAGATTTAATTTCTGACAAAGTAACAACAATGTAACTATTAAAATCACCTGTTTTTACTGCTATTTTATTAGCAGGAACATACTAACACCTAGCCGGTATGCAGCACAGATCTAGATGGGCTGGGGCTAAAGTGCTTGCCTGGGTTTAATTCCTTCCTGGATAAACGATAAAGTTTGGTACGAGGCATGAGCAGGCGGCGCCGGCGTTTTGTGGCAAAATTATCTGTAGCCCAATTCACGTAATCAAAACCGTAGCGATATCGTAGCGACTAAGTCGTTAAGACCATTTTCGTATTCACATCTGTGTGACACCAATTTTTAATTTTCGAAGTGTCGTTGATGCGTATTCAGAGCGACTTTAAAATCGGTGTCGTTCTATCTCGATTGACTGATGTGAATACGAAAATGGTCTTGACGACTTAGTCGCTACGATATCGCTACGGTTTTGATTACGTGAATTGGGCTACTGATAGTTTCGATAATATTATCAAAAGTATCATTAGTTTTCCACCATCCGGGAGGCATGGTCATGTGACCGCAAGAGCGACTGCTAAGCATGGTCCTTTTGTTTCCCAAGTCAAAAAAGTGTTATTAGGTTTTTTCATGAAGATCTTATTTCCAAACTTTAAGCTGATACTAGAACCTCTAAAAGTTGTTGAAATTTTGGTAGTGACTAAGCTCAGTTTTTCAAAAACCTGAGTACAAATAAAAAATGGTGTTCCCATAAATTTTGTATTAATTGTATAATTTCCGCTACGCTTATTTTAAATTAACTTTACATTAATCACACTTTTTTACATTAAACTGTTTTTATCCCCAAACTCGTAATATTATTTTAGAATTATACCAAGTTTATTCAATCTAATAGATTTAAAAGACCGAACCGAATCTGTAAACTGAGTTATGCGTTCATATTTATTATTTCATTCAATGTTTTTTACGAGTAGGGGATCAATGAAATGAATGAACCAATTAAATGTAATCATCTTGCATTCAGAAAAGTATTAATGACTTTTTACTGGTAAGATCCGGGTGTTGAGTTTGAAAGAAATATTCCTAGTCTAATAGAGTATTGAACTTAAGTAAAGAATTAAAAAGCGGTTTCTTTTATTTAAAATCAATACAAATTATTATAACAATGAGAAAGTTTGTCCGTCTCTCAAGGCAAAACGGAGCGACGAATTGACGTGATTTTTTAAGTGGAGATAGTTGAATGGATGGAGAGTGACATGGGCTATTTTTAGTCTCTTTCTAATGCGAACAAAGCCGCGGGCAAAGCTAGATATTATTATAAAATAAAGGCCACCGTAAAGGCTATCTATCTGTCTTTGATTTTCAAGCTGTTTTCTCTAACAGGCAGAGTGATTACGTAGATATAAGTGTAAGTATATTACATGCAAAGAAAATTTTAACAATTTGTGCTATCATAAAAAAACTTTGGTTCAAGAAACTGTCAATACAAATTAATGCTGTTTAATATTAGCAAAATTTATTTGCTCTATTTTGGTACCGCAAGACCATGTCATACAAAGTTTTACGCATATATACATATTGTCACTAGCTGTCTCCCGCGGTTTTACCTGCGTAAAGTTTTTGGTTATTGCTCCGATCCCGTGGGTCATTGCGTGATGTTATGATGTATAAACTATGTTACTGTAAAGTTACATCAAACTCCATTCAGTCTTTTTTGCGTGAAAGAGTAATAAACATCCACACACAAACACAAACTTTTACATTTTCAATATTAGTAGGCTTATTAAGTTGAATTGTAATTTTATATTTTGACACGACATTAATAATTAATTTTGTAATTTTATATTTTGACATCACTTGAATAATTTGACATTAAATATTACCATGAATTTAATCTACAGGTTATTTGTAAGATGACATGTCAAAAATTGAAAATTATAATGCGTACTAACCTAATACTAACCATCCTTATAATTTTTGTTTGAACCCAGCTACTTTACCATATATTTGCTCGCCACACCTGGCAGAATGTGATGAGACCATTAATTTATTTCAAGACCATAATTATGTACCATATTCTGACAAAAAATAAATGATTTATGATTTAAAAAATCTAGCAGAATGTAAATTCCGCTTGTAACTTACACCACACACTCAAGCACTACTTGGAATTGATTGAGACGAGTCTAATACAGAGTTAATTTGACCCTCATTTAACGGGACCTCGGACTAGACCTCCTAGAGCAGATCTCTAGACCAGCTTTAATCTTTAATTGCTACATACTTGGACTAGGAAATTCGTTCTATTACGTTCAAATTATGTTGGTACTTTGAACTGTTTGTACAATAGACGGGATCAATTTGGTAATATTGTAAAGTAGGTTATGTAATTATGTATTTTTATTTAACTATTTATAGAATACTTTTTTTAAACTAGGTTATATATATTACTTGCGTCTTTTTAAGAATGACGGTTTAAAAAATTCAGTGAGATAAAAGTAGAATTATGGCGAAATTATTTATAAAATCGGTTCTGTGAGTGTCAACAGATAGACAAACTGAAAGAAACATACATAGAGTTACTCCCATATTTATACAATTAAGCCTTCGAACACACGTGAATAGAAAGACAATAGCAGCGCGACAGCCGGCTGTCGCGCTGCTATTGTCTTTCTATTGTGTCTCGAATCACATATGTTCGAAGGTTTAATCAATATAACTTCAGCCGTTTTAAAGCTATTAAATCTTTTGTTTATATTTAAATTATATCCAAAATACTAGCTTTTGCCCGCGGCTTCGCTCGCGTTAAAAAGAGACAAAAAGTAGCCTATGTTACTCTCCATCCCTTCAACTATCTCCACTTAAAAAATCACGTCAATTCGTCGCTCCGTTTTGCCGTGAAAGAAAGATAAACAGACAGACAGACAGACACACTTTCCCATTTATAATATTAGTATGGATGGATGTTTTTTAAGTTCATAAACATATTTTCTTAAAATTGCGCTCACATTTTCTATTAACCACTTCACACAACTGCGCGCCTAGTACTTTTGATTGATTTAAGTACTAAGTATCTCAGTATTTTAAATTTTCTCACATTATCACTTCACATTACTGCGCTCCTAGTACTATTGTTCTCTTAAGTTTTCAATCTTTAATTGAATTTAGAATTAACTATAGGGGAAAATGATTCATCTTTTATAATTATGTTCTCGCCGATTTCTCATTATTTTTAAGATGTATTCTGCTATTCGGGGCGGGGACAAATCCAACGAACCAAAAACCATGAAAATTGGTCTAGCCGATCTCGAGTTATAAGTGTTGTAACAAACCCGACTTTGTTTTATATATATAGATTTATGACAACATAGTACTGAAGAAATAAAGGTTATAAAAAAAAATGTTTCTCATTTCAATCACGTCAAATTCTCTAATGAACTAAAAATTGTTTTTAACGTATGTTACGTTCAATCAAAACTTAATTAATGATTACAATTATTAATTATTTACCTTATAAACACCAGCGAAGTAAGTGACGCTTCACTGTAGGGTAGGAATCTGTAACAATTAAAAATAATAATAAATATTTTTAATTCAACAACTAAAAAAACCTTATATGTCCTTGCTCTCAAATTTGATGCGAGTGCCATAACTACTGGGCTATTACGGCATTATAAGGATAGTAGGCGATTCGGGTCTGAGTTTCGCCCGGTCCGGTCGAAACAGTAGTTTATTATTATTAATTGTTTCAGACGATACCTTTTTTAAAGCTTTTATTTAGCTTGCACTGTGTGTTTGTTACGGTGTAATCTTTGAACTTAATTTTTTGATTCTTTTTGTATGGTCAAAATCAAAACCTTTTAATTCTGACGGTTCAAAATAAAGTACAATAAAACCTACTAAATTAAAATTGTGACCACATAAAATAAGCTTAATAAGTATCGTCCGAAACACCCCTCAAAAATATTAATGAGAATTCTTTATTGCACAAGAAAAAAAAATACACAAAAAAAAAAATAGCAAAAATACATGAGTTATGTACAATGACTAGCTTAACCCAAAGTAGAGTTATCTCCAGCAAAACTTATTTCTATCGTCCGAGAAACCTCTCAATAATTATTAATAATATTCCTAAAGATTCTCTCTCGAGACTCTTTTGACCGGAGCGGGCGAAACTCAGCGGACAAAACGAAAACTAAGCCCATTTTATACCTTTAAAAGAAACCGACAATTCCTCAAATAATTACCTCCATATTAAAACTAATTTAGCGACATAAAAACATGTAAATCGTTAATAAATCGCTTAATCAGCTAAAAACGCCTTGTAACAGATTTCTGATTGATCAGTCGTGCATGTTATGGCCTATTTGGGGCACGCCATTTTGCTTATTTGCTTAATAATTATTTAACATAGTGAAAACAATAGCCGTGTTTCAATCTAAAGTGATATTAGATTGGGTATGATCTAGTAAATCTGTGGTAATATTTTTTTTTTATTTGGTGAGTGGGATATCATCCAATGACTGCTCCCGTCCTGGGTGCGGCGGGAGGGCGTGTCAGACTCTTACTGACTAAAACCCACTCATGTTCCTTCGATTGCCCTTTATGTTCCAGGGTCACGGTAACTATTATAAACATTCCGCAACCCCGGCAGGCGTTGGCCCTGTTGGGCCCCTTCCTGTGCTGACTCCTTCTCTTTGAGGCGCGCGTGGAACACTAACGCGCCGTCGACGCGATCCTGGTCCTAGCCGGGCGGCGAGCTACCCATCGCTCGCCATCCGCAGAACCGTGCCTACGGTGGATCTGTGGTAATATTATAAAACTAAAGAGATTTTTTCTTTGTTTGGTTGCGCGCACTAGTCTTGGAAAATAATAGTTTGAGATGAATAAATCTTTTTGTGTTTGATAGACCATTTGTAAAAGAAGGCTATATGACATCACGCTACGACTTAAAGGTAGAGAAATACCACTTAAAAATATCAATAATTATAAAATTCTTTGTTCGACGGGACTGCGCGAGTCTCAGCGGCCAAAATACGTATTGAGCTCTTTTATGAAAAAATAAGAATACATTTAACATTATAAAGACCACCCAGTAATGCCCATTAATTGTTGAAGCTATCATTATCTATACTCAGTCACATTAAGCTATAACTTAAAAACAAGATAGTACATAGTTAATTTATAGCGACTTTTAGTTCTCTTGTAAATTCGCCAAATCGTATTAAAATACTGATTTACGTTGCAGTAAAAATGTCCAAGAGTGGGAAGGTACAGTCAGCAAAGTAGATAAGTATGCAGGGCAGTCAGGTATAATTTAACTTTTCTTGAACAACGATGAATCAAATAAAATTTAAAATAGAGTACTCATTATTTTCAACTTTTTTGAAATATTTATATTAGATAGATAAAGATAGATAAAGCGTTTATTTAGCGCATCACAAGACACAATACAAGCATAAACAAAAACATAATAAAAAGAAAAGAGAGGAAAAAAGAAGCTAGAAGCACACTATTAAAATTCGACGCCACCCTATTAAAAAAAAAATATTTGTTTCATTTCATTCATTCATTTACGCGATGGCTCTGTAAACCTATCTAGTTTCCTGACTGTACATGTTTTATTTTTGCATTGATCATGTGAATAACGTTCGATACCATGTGGCTCTTTTAGTTTATACTAGGTACCCGTCCCAGCTTTACTTGGTTATTACAAATCTTACTTCTCGGATTATCTTTACTGTAATATGCATGTCTTATACACATAAACCTTTCTCATAAATTACTCTATCTATTTAACGATCCACAATCAGCAAAAAACGAGTTTGTTTTATACTACGAGCATGTAATGATGTCCTTTGTTTGTAATTCGAAATCTACGCGCCACGCTCAAAAGCTAGTCTATTATAATGATTGTTTTACACTCTAACCACTGTTTTTTAAAACAGAATTGTTTATTAGTGAAAGAATTATTGTGATCGGACTTCTATGATTACCTCTTGGAAACAAACTTTACGTCTTTATACAATAAAAAATAAGTTGAAAAAGAATGTCGCTAAGCCAAAAGACATCAACGCGCTCGAATCCGTACTAGTATTATAAATGCGAAAGTAACTCTGTCTGTCTGTCTTTCTGTCTGTCTGTCTCTTCTTCACGCCTAAATCACTGAACCGATTTGAATGAAATTTGGTACAGATATAGTCTAGTCCTGAGGAAGGACATGGGATAGTTTTCATCCCGGAAATCCCCCGGGAACGGGATCTATTATTAGTAGTAGTAGTAGGTAGTAGTAGTAGTCCGCTAGTATTAAATAAGCATTCTTTTCATAATTTTCCTTTTTTATTTATTTAACCATCTTCATTTATATGGTCTGGGTGTAATTTATCTATACTATAAATGACATAAGTATGTTGATCAGTTGTCTAGTTACTATTGTACACGATTTGCTTAGAGCTGTCCGGGGATATTTATTTAATTATTATTATTAAGTACGTGGTAAGTAACGTATGTTTATCTCGCTCATATGCCTCTGCTGACCCATACAGTGTAAGTAGCGCGATAGTATTACAATCGCGCGACACCAGTATGTAACGCAGACGTGCGACCTTTCGCCTACATATCGGTCACCGTCTCATCAACCACACTCATCACATTGTCACAAATAATGTTTCTTACCACTTACTTCGGCTAATAACAGCTCTGGTCATGTTAAATGTGACAGCTGTCATTTATGACAGGTGTCAAAATCACTGCTAATTTTGTTGTTTAATCTGTAGTAGTGTAGTTTAAACTGGCCTGTGGTCGACAAACCATACCATGGCATAGATAAAGGGCTAACCACATCTTGGGCCACGTCAAATGTGACAGCTGTCACTGTTGTACAATTGTCAACATGCAAGTCTTAGATAAAGGGCCGGGGCTGCGGGTACTTTGAAAGAGATACCACAGCCCCGGACACAAAGGGCTAATAAATATAATAAATAATAATAATAAATATCCTGGGACAACTCACACACGGTCATCTTATCCCAAACTAAGCAGAGCTTGTACTATGGTAACCAGACAACTGATAAACATACTTATATAATTTATAAATACATACATATTATAGATAAATAACACCCAGACACAGAACGAACATTCATACTCATCACACAAAGTTTGTTCTGGGTGGGAATCGAACCCACGACCTCCGGCTTAGAAGTCGGGGTTACTAACCACTAGACCAACAGGCCCGGGTATGAAGGAACATGGGTGGGTTTAGACTGCAATATTGCTCAGAGTAACGTATGTTTATCTCGCTGCTCACCACATGGTGGTAGTAGCGCGATAGTATTACAATCGCGCGCCACCAGTAGGTAACGCAGACGTGCGACCTTTCGCCTACATATCGGTCACTGTCTCATTAACGGGACGTTATGGGTGGTGCAAGTGATAAGTGGACGCGGGGTGGCATTTATTTGTGTACTATTTTTCATAATTGCATTGGGGAAACACGAAAGCAAGCAGGTGGCAAGGACAATAGTCAGGGTTAAGTGAGAGCGGGCTGTGGGGATTACTTGAAGAGCGATATAAATTGTTTTAGTAATTTGTACGATAGTTTTTTTTATGTGAGTAACATTCTAAATAAACGATATATTTATTATTTTATGATTGGGGACATTGAAGATGAACTTGATGTTGATGAAATATGAGAGATGGCCCATGCTACACCGTAGTTCCGTATATTGATTAAAATAAAAGTGAAATGTAGCTTTAATAAAAGATCTAGTTACGAATGAAGAAAATTGGTTGAATAATGTTGACAAAAATAAACTGTTTATTGTATTCCAGCTTCCAAATTCCATAAATGCTAGGTTTTTCAATTACGAAACGGAAGCTTCGACGAACGAAGACCCTTCGTTTTGACTCATGTGTCATCCTGTCTTATATATTTTGTAACATAATTATATGATTCAACATTTTAGATTATAAAGATTAGCATAATATAAACCAATGACACACCACTTCCATTTCTGACTAAACATAAATTCGCTATTTCTTATTACTCGGACCACAAGCGGATGGCCAGTTCAAAGGCCTGGTCAGTCTTCATTTATTTATATAACCCTGACTGTTACGAAACTATGTATATTTAGCTATACTTGTTAAGTATTTACGCATTATATACATGTATATGGTCATTTGAGTATAGAGCTGAGTACTAAATGTTTGTGCACTTAATGTCAAGTACTGTGAGAGCATTTTGATTTTGCATTTTGTGTATTTTGACGTAAAGAATGGCTGTAAAAATGCAAAAAAGAAAAAAAAAATATTTGCCAATAATGAGTCACACAGCAAAAAAAAAAATGCTACTGAGTTAAGTTTGGTTAGTCTGATTGTCAGACTTGACTACTTTTAATAACTGTTAAAGATCTAAAAATCACAACTAGGACCAACAGATTTACGTAAACGAACAAAAAGCTTTTTATACGTGCTTTATATAGTTTTTTATAGTTCATTAGCGACCCGCCCCAGCTTTGCAAAAAAAACAAGATTTTACAAATCTTCGATTTTTTTTTACTACAATACATAATAGGCTTGTATTGTAGAAAAAAAAAAACGATGTATTCACTTGAATTATATTTTACCATAATCTATTAATAATAATCGCATTATCAACAATTCCGTTTCGCAGTATAAACAATCGAAGCATACATACAAAAGATTTACATTAAAATTCAAATATTTTCAAACTCAAAGTCTATCAAAAACAGGCCAGCTTCAATGAATAAATAACACAAATAACACACCTCAAAGAACGGTCATCTTACGCAACACTTCATTGTTAAAATGACGAAAGTGACAACTGACAGCTCGATGTTTAGCAATACCATCATTGTTATAAGTTGACGACTTGGATCCCGGCGCTACGGGTGTAAAGGTCAAGTTATGATGATGTAGTATTATAATATTTCAACTGGAAATATTTATGGAGAGAATTGTTGTTGTAGTAAAGTAAGATTATAATAAATGTGTGGGTATTAGTTGTGCTTTAATGTTTTATTTATGGTTCGACGGGTCAGGTTGACTAATAGATTCTAATAAAAGTGTAAGTATGACTGTCTTGCTATTAAATTAAACCAACAATCTTCAAAGTAATTTTTTACTATAACTCTAGCGAATGAGGTTTTTTTATTAAAATATTGCAAATTGATAGGTTAAAAATGAATAAGAAAAGCCAAATAGGCTGATAGCTTACTACATCTTTTAAATGAATCCAATGTTAATTAACAATAACAAAGTTATGACATTGCTAAACCGTGAAATGACACAATTGATCATAAATTTGCACCTATTAAAATAACATTTAACACAGCTATAAGACATTTAAATATTAACAATGATTGACACAACATCGCAATATATACGACATTCAAGCGCTCTATCCGATGTTGTGTAGTTACAACAGATATATTTTTCTAAGTAATTCACGCCTTGTTAAGGTCATTTCAAACAATATGAACTTCGGATGTGTGTGCAATTGTTGACAGAGTTCACAGTCACAATGAATAACTGTAGCATTATGTTGAAGAATATTATTTGTTGATCTTTGTTCAGCAAAAAATAGGCAACCATTGTTCCGATTCTACCCTTAGAGAGTACGGGAATAAGCTGATATTTAAGGGGGATTTTGAAACTTTTTTTTTTAATTCCAATTTCGTCTTCGTCCCCCTTAACGTCTTATTCCCAAAACCCACTCTGAAATCCTGAAAGAGAATCTGAAAGAGGATTTTGACTGTGAAAGATCTACAAATGACAACAACAAAAATTAAAAAATACATAATAATTTAAAAGCCATAGGTACTTATCTACTGTCAAACTGGACAAAATAAATCTCTCTTTACCATCAATAATTCTACATTGACAAGGCAATCACGAAGTTATCTTACTCAACTCGAAATATACAGCTGCTTGCGCCAAAACAAATATTTCTATTATTGTTTCCGAGATGCGGAAGACGAAATAAACACATCGGTAGATTGATAAAACAAGAGATTTATGTCTTGTGCCACAGAGTAAGGTAATACAGAAGGCTAAGTAGATGACGGCTGCCAGGGCCTGTAAGTTGGATTGGTTGGTTGGCTGGATCGATAAAAATCTTTCTAAAATCTTTGTAAAGGTCAAAACTCCTGTCCAGCAATAAATGTTTTTCGACTGAGTATAATGAACGCGACACTACTCCCAACCGCTAAAACTCCTGAAAGTCAGAATTAACAGTAGAGTCTACCAGAAAAGCGACGAAGCAATTAAGCTTGATGAGACCCGAATAAACGATTAAATTGTCTTGGATCCCGCAACGAGTAGAGAAGGAAAAAATAGCGGAGGAGTGACAAAAACATGATTTCAACTTCCCTGCATACCTAACAGGAGACAGAACAGATCTAGGTCAATACGCACAAAGGGGCGAATTAGTATCATCGATATTACACAGAGTGGCAAAATAAATAATGCCCATTTGGAATCGCCCCTTCGTGCCTATTGGCCTACTCTGAGATCCGTTCTTTTCCCTGTTCTGATTAGACTCGTTGAGCGTCATTGCTTAGCGCTTTATAAATAGACTCCATTGTTCATTCTAGCTTTCAGGAGATGCAGTATTTGAAAATAGTGTGGTGGATTTAACTAATAAAAAAAGCGTAACTAAAACGCTATTAGCACGAACGCGCATAGTAGAAAAGAAGTTAATTTTCTCGATATTTAATTTAAAATTATCCGTTTTGTATTTCATATTTATTTAATTTGAAGGCCCTATTCATAACAACGGATTGTGTTTGTAAGATAAAATTAAAACAAAATAGTATTTGTAATCAGCAACGCTTTTGACAGGAAGATAATGAAAAAGCAACTATTAAAATTAAGAAAAATTCAAGTGAGCCTTCTGTCTTTAATCCTCTGTGTCCTCCTTGTGTAATGGTAAATCAGCGGTGGGTAGCGGGTTCGATGCCGACCCGTCACCCACGTGCGAGTTATGCTTAGTGCAAAAGGGGAATAGTACCGGCATTGTGATTAGTCTGTCTGTTTGTAAAAAGGATTGTTTGCTTGTGTTTTGTAATTAGTTGCAATACGAGAATGTTAATGTCAATGAGATTGTAATAATTTTGGCTTTTTATTGTCCTTTTTCAAGGCAAATGCTTCTTGAAACATAGATGACTAGGGACTAATATCTCAAACAAAAATATTAATAACTTGTTGCAAATCAGACTAGTACAAAAAAAATATAGGTTTTATAAAATAAATAATTGGAACAATTTATATACGGTCATCTGATTTCAAATTAAGCAGAGTAGTACTAAGGTAATCAGACAACTGATAAACATACTTATAAAAACAATGAATACATACATTTTATAGATAAATTACATCCAGACAGAACAAATAATCATGTTTATCACACACATTTTGTCCTAGGTGGGAATCGAACTAATGACCTCCGACCAGATTACGAGGTAATTATTTTCAGACTTATTTGAAATAATATAGAGGCTATGAATATCTATGACTCACAGAACCAGACCCAAGGATCGAAAAAAACCGCAGGGGACGGCCAGTCAAATATACTACCAGTGTGACTAGTTCAAAAATATGACAGCACCAATGTTTTGAGTTCCGTTAACCGTTGGGGCCCTAGGGCTAATGGGTTCCGCGAAGATACAAGTTCGATGCCCCGGTCAAACGCTAAATTACACGGATGAGTCTTCTCTGTAAAATGTGTGTGTCATTTGTTTTAAAGTGGGGTCGGCAGGGCTTCAGGCGGTGAAATAGGGAGGTTGGGGTCAGGTGGCAAATGTACCTAAGTACTGTGTCAGTTAGTGAAAAGGGTTCGTATAGAAATACTAGCTTTGGCCTGTGGTTTCACTCGTATTTTTCGATAGAACTCCGCTCCTGAAAGTTGTAGCCTGATGTGAGGAAGAGGATTGAAGTAATATTTAATGTAAATTATTTGTAGCCTGTACCGTTTTATTTTTTGTTAATTATCTTTACGCTCGTCATTCCGAATCAGGTAAAGCCAATATTTTGCTAACTAGACAGGTTATAAACTATAGGCAGGTTATATATTATAGCTAGTAAATTATAATCAGACACAAGATTGAAAGATTGATTCTGGGTGGGAATCGAAACCACAACGTCCGGCTTAATAGACCTATTCACTAACTAGTTTAAAATTATTAGTTTTATTTATTTAACCCCAAGGTTTTACTATTAGTTAATTAACACAACCTAAAAACTTTTGAACTATACACTGGAAACCGAAATCACGGTTTGATTATGCGAAATTAAAGTAGTAACTTCCATTTTTGTAAGTTAACCCTGGCTGGAGAAAGCGAACCTAAACCAACGCAATAATGTCACAATTGTACGCATGACTTTGATCGTAAAAAATACCTAAATGTAAGTAGAACAAACACAAAGCGTGAATGTCAATTCGGATACAAAATAATCAGTATTCCTAATCGCCAAATATTAGGATTCCGTAGCCACAGTCGACTATACGGACCATTCAACTTGTTTAGTCAGTAACGTTTTTTATACCGGCGTAAGATTCCCGTGATGGTTTTGATCATGTTTCTATGGGTGTACTCAATTGCATCTGTTTTGTCATCAGCAGTAGTAAGAAATTCATGCACATTATAGCGCAAAAAAAAGTTCTGAATATTATTTTCAACGGCTCCATGTTTGGAACAAGGCTATAATAATATATAATACGAGTTTTTGCCCACGGCTTTGTTCGCTTTAAAAAGAGTCAAAAAGTAGCCTATGTTACTCTCCATCCCTTCAACTATCTCCATTTAAAAAATCACGTCAATTCGTCGCTCCGTTTTGCCGTGAAGGAAAGACAAATATAGAGACTGACAGACAGACACACTTTCCCATTTATAATATAAGTATGGATTGAATACGGCAAAATTAATAAAAAACAATAATAAAATTCATTCAAAAATGTGTTATTTTAAATATTTTTTCTGCAATTCTACAACTCGTACAGAACCATTATTAAATCATAATCAGAAGAATGTAGCCTACCAGCAAAGGAGAGGAAACAGCCCAAATCAGGCTTTTTTTATCAAACTACTCAAAAGCAATGTCAATCACCTTCCGATGACACATTAATAATAACGTTTATACGGGAACTGGAAAAAACCCCTGGTGTTGAGTACTTCGGACCGCAGGGACGTATGGAAGGGTAAGGAGTTACATGGAAGGTTTTTTCGGGCTCTTACGGGGCCTGATATAGACCTGATTGCCTCCGTGGCCTGGCTACGTTTCGGTAACCTTTTTGGGGAAACCGAAGGTTTTGTCTTTGCAATTATGGACGAGGTTATCAAGACGAGAAACTACCAGAGACATATAATCAAAGACGGTACCGTGGATATTTGCCGTGCTTGTCACCTTCCCGGTGAGTCAATAAGACATATTGTCTCTGGTTGTTCTCGTCTTGCTAACGGCGAGTACTTGCATAGACATAACCTCGTAGCCAGGATCATCCACCAACAACTTGCCCTTAAATATGCCCTTGTGGAAACCGAGGTACCGTATTATCAATACCAACCGGAACCAGTTCTCGACAATGGTCAGATCACGCTCTACTGGGATAGATCAATTATTACTGACAGGTTTATTCCTGCTAATAAACCTGATATAGTGATAATTGATCGATCGATGCGTCGTGCAATAATTGTTGATGTCACTATTCCCCATGATGAGAACCTCATTAAAGCTAAGAAAGAGAAAATGATAAAATATCTTGACCTCGCTCATGAGGTTACCAGCATGTGGAATATGGACACCGCAATTATTGTACCGATAGTCGTGTCAGTCAATGGTCTAATAGCGAAAAGTTTTGACCAACATATCCAAAAACTATCGCTCAACAGCTGGCTCAGGAATCAGATTCAAAAGGCAGTTGTTTTGGATACGGCACGCGTTGTGAGGAGGTTCCTCACTCTGGAACCCTAACCATCGTTAGCTTGGGTTTCAATACCTAGCGACGGTGGAGCACTATTTTTATACATATTTTTATAAAAAAATGTTTTAATTATGAAATTTCTTTTTTTTTTTAAATATGTAAAAAAATATGTATAATAAAGAATGCTGAGAAAAAAACGTTTGTACTACTTCTCACGTCTTATTAAATGGTAGCCATGTTTGGTTTGACGATTAGTTTAATAAATGGCTGTAGTGGTCACATGCTAATATGGAAAGAAAGAATTATTTGGGAACTAAGTTTTGCTTACGAACATTCGTGTTAGGAAGTTGGAAGTCAGATTGTGTATGTAATTTTTTTTTTTAACCTACTCTGTCCCACTGCGGGGCAAAGGTCTCCCTCATAGCCTTCCAATGCTCCCTATGACATGCCTTATCTTGCCAATCATCCATGAAAGACTGCAATTCGTCCCGCCTGCGTTTCCTAGGCCTCCCTCGGTGACGACGACCGACTTCCGATAAAGCCTTTTCTTTTTAAAGCAGTGAAAGTCGCAAAAGAGTGGTCTGTATGTCTGTTGCGACTGTTGCACCCTAGCTCTTAAACGGATAAATCGATTTGGATGCGATTTCTTATTTAAAAGTAGGTTATCTAGAGGTGGTTCTTAGATTATGTTTTTTCGAAATCGGTTCAGTCGTTATCAACTCTTTTGTTAGTTAGAGTCGCGAAGTTTATAACATAAGAAGGCGGTTTTTATTATTTTTTTATTTACTTTTATATTTTAATATTCTATTCTAATATGATCAAATATGTACCTAATTATTGTAAAAATTGTTTTAAAAAGTAGTATTGTTTTTTTACCAATTCTTCTACTTATTCTGAAATGGTCGACTAGATTCAAATGTTTTGCTTGTATGACGTTTTAAAGTACCCTTTTAAGGACATAAGGGAAATATAGTTTTATTTAGGGAAAAAACATAATGGTTTGTTTAAAGTCGTTATCACAGCAAGATTTTAACAAATTATCTCATAAAAGGTGTCATATTCCAAGTGAATCTTATCTTCACATCCCGTTAGTGTTTAAATCTTCTCTCACTTAAGCACTAACTGTCAGAAACAGTTACTAATATTTTAAAACAGAATATTAACTAAATAAGCTAAATTAGACGCTTGTTCAGAACACCGTAAGCGTTATAGTGGCATTAATTATGATTATTAACTGCATTTTGCTTGCTTATTTCGCGAGAAAGATGGTTTAGAGTATAAAATGTAAGTATGAGGAATAAAAATTAAATTAAATATCTTGAGACACAATACCATCTGATCCTAAGCTAAGCAGAGCGTCTGTTATGGTAACCAAACAATAGGCGAGATGACAAAAAAAAAAGTAATTAGTCCGTCAGTTAGATAATCAAAAAATTTGGGACTCGTATTTTTTCTTTTTTCTCGTAAACAGAAAATGACGACAATACAGTGCGTTGAAGTTTCGTGAAACGTCACGCCTTTGTATAATTTTTACTGAGAAGTGACGTCACAGGCCCCCTCTCCGGAACTTTGGTGCTCTTTATCTTTGTATTTTGTTAATAATTTGATCAAGCAAAAAATATGTGTCCAGTATTTTTGGACTGTCTAACAGACGGACTAAACAGAATGTCATTCTTTTGATGTAGTCAACATCCCTATTGATATAGGTACATACTTATTTAAAATTTAATTACATATTGTAGATACATTACACCCAGACACAGAACAAACAATCATGATCATCACGCAAACCACGACCACGAATCGAAACCATGACCAGCTTAGCAGTCAGCGTCACTAACCACTATACCTACGGGCTTGTCAAGAGAGATAAAGTGGTAAGTTCTTTATGAGTTCAATGGAATTCCATAAGAAAGGCATCAGTAGCTCTAAGACGCTTAAAAGAGATATTCCAGTTTATGAAGTGATAACACCTTTTTTTTGGTGAGTGGGAAACCATCAAATGATTTCTCCCGTTCTGGGCGCGGCGGGAGGGCGTGTCAGACTGTAACTGACTTAAACCCACTCATTTTCCTTCGGTTGCCCTTTATGTTCCTAGACCACGGTAACTATTAGAACTATTCCGCAACCCAAGCGATAACACCTAGTCACTTACTACCTTACACTTACCTAGTTAATTTCAGCAAAACAATATATGGTCGTATTTTTCTTATTTCGGAATGATCTGCAATAGCAAACCTGATGGTGGATAACAGCACCACCAGCGAAGTATTGGGAACCGTGATGACAAGCGTGGTGACGTGGAGGATCCATGGATACTCTCCGTCTAAACGGAGGGTTAAATTGGACCAATTAAAACCCCACGGTTTCCCTCTTACCACGAGTAGAAAGCCAGGTAAACACTTGCAGGGCTGCGGGTTGTTCGAAAGAGATACCGCGGCCCGGACACAGGGCTAAGAAGGAACATGGGTGGGTTTCAGTCAGTAGAAGTCTGACACTCCCTTCCGCTCCGCCCAGAGCGAGAGGCATTTGATGATTTCACACCCGCAAAAAAGGTAATGGTGCCGACTCTCTTATTGACAAATTAACCTAAATTTAAGTTAGGTGCATCTTTCTCTTTCCATTTCATTAAGAAAAGGACAGAAGTTAAATATTAGTTAAGTCCTGTCAAATTTAGACACTCCATAGATAATGTAGCCGCGATTAAAAACATGGTGACTAAATATACGCTAATTGTCTTCAGGCGCTGTCTAATTTGACAGGACTAAACTAAAATGTATCTTCTATCCTTTTCTTTAAGAAATGGAAAGAGAAAGATGCATTTAATTAAAATTTAGTTGTTTGTGAACAAGAAAATTAGCACCATTTACTTGTGTGACAATCCAAACCCAATGACTAAGAGTCATCAACTACCTCATGAATTAAAGTCTTCTCACGTTTAATCGTTGCACACCATATGAAGGCAGGACCGATCGTCTACCGGTCCGATACCGTTATGTAATAACTTCATAAATGTACCTAAATATTCCTGTGTCAATATTTATAAAGGGTATAATGGCCCTACTGCCGTTAGTCGCTGGGATCGGGGTTTAGTACCCGCTCCTTGTAAAGGCGGCTTTGATTCGATTTGTGTGGTTATGATATAATACCTTTTACTATCATTATGGGTAAAAGGGTTTTTTTTAGAAAATCTATCTAAATAGGAGAAATACAATTTTAAAAAATTGGATTAAAAGTAGTGTAAATTAATGTATGTTATCGTAAAATAGCGCGGAGTGTGTTAAGCGTTTTTTAACGCATTATTGCACTGTCATCGATCTTTGACAGTGTACAAATCGTTCAAAGTAGGACAAAATGGAGACTAAAAGAGTCGGTTACACACAAACGTACAGCTAAAATTAATAAATACGAGGTAAAAAGACGTGAAAAAAAACTAGAAGTGCGAGTTAATTTATTTTCAAAACCTAAACCGATCAAGCCTGGTAGCCCCTAATTTATTAGCCAAAACAAACAAAATCTGCTTACTTTCAAACAAAAATTAGCTTAAACTAATTATTCACATTACATCTAAAGTCATTCACAAATATACTCAATGAATGTAAATAATAGATTATGTATTCAAATGTGAATTAATATTCAATTATCTAATAATGCCAGGAACAGGTTTTTGAATTATTTGGATGGCTACGTGGTTTAAAAATGTAGGAAGTGTTGTCGATTTAAAGCTGTTCATCATTTATGTGGAAATAAAAACATGAGGGGTTTAAAAACTTGTAAGTATAATAAATTCAAACTTTCGGATTTGTTGGTTTAGTGGTTAGTGACCCAGACTACTATATCGGAGTACGTGGGTGCTATTCCCATCCAGGACCAATCAATGTGAAAAAAGGATGTTCGGTGTCAGGGTACAATTCATTTATAAAATACTAGCTTTTTCCCGTAGCTTCGCTCGCGTTAGGAAGAGACATTTAGAGTAAACTATGTCACTCTCCATGCCTTCAACTATTTCCACATAAATAATTACGTCAATTCGTCGCTCCATTTTGCCATGAAAGACGATAAACAGACACACTCACTTTCCCATCCGTACTAATATTACAAAAACGAAAGTTACTCTGTCTGTATGTCTGTCTGTCTCTTTTTCACGCCTAAACCACTGAACCGATTTGAATAAAATTTGGTACAGATATAGTCTGGGACCCAAGAAAGGACAAAGGATAGATTTCATCCCGGAAATCCCCCGGGAACGGGAGCTATTAATCCACGCGGACGAAGTCACGGGTAAAAGCTAATTTAGAATATTTGTTGAAATAATAATATTTATGTATTTATAGTGCAAGTATGTATATCAGTTTTGGTTACCATAATGCAGGCTCTGGCTAGTTTTAAATTAAAAAAATGCCATGCGATAAATCTATTATACTTTTTTCTTACATTCCGGTACAGTAAACCGCACTTCCATGTTACCAGTTTGACATTCCCAGCTCATTTATTCCGAAGTATTAAGGGCAGTTTATGCAGTTTCCTTGCTCCCACTGGCGTTCTTGTGGTTGACTGTACGGTTGACAAAAGGAAATATTTTGTCACTTCAAAATTATACATCCCTTTTATCAAAGAAAATTCCAAAAGTGTGCTCTTTGAGGTTCAACTATTGTCTTATATTCTTCTGTATATAAAGAAACAGGCTTATTGGTGGTAACTTAAAACGCACCAAATTAATTTTTTATTAAAAAAATATTCAAGGCATTTATTTCACTTAGACCATTTATAGGCACTTATGAATAGTAAAAAAGAGTCGGTCGGTCAGCTAGAAAAGTGACGCTAATTGCCTGTTCCAAAACGTAGATCTCTATGGAGAAGAACAGGCAAGAAACTCCACGGACACTCACCTTATCTATCTTATCTGATATAAATAGCTTTCCATTTTACTTAAACTAATAAGGTCATGATAATTTAAGTAAGCACTAAAAAGGATTTTGGAAGTTTAATCCCAAAGGGAGTAAGATATCTACACTAATATTATAAAGAGGAAAACTTTGTATGTTGGTTTGTTTGATTGTAATGAATAGGCTCAAAACTACTGGACCGATTTTAAAAAATCTTTCCACATTCGTAAGCTACATTATCCCTAAGTAACATCGGCTATATAATATCACGCTATGTCACACGGGAACGACGCAGTAACCAAAATCCTAACGTAACGCGGGTAAAACCGCGAGGAACAGCTAGTCTGATTATAAATTGTACTCAAAATCCATCCTTTTGCAAGCATACATAAAATTATCAGACTTTTTCTTCTTTTACTTATGTAAACCGATTTTTCCTACCAACCGTACACTCGGTAACATAATACAATTACTTTTATTTTCTTCCCTCGCCTCCAATATGGCGCTGAGCTTGTAACATGAGGAGATGATTGCTTTCGTCTTGTGAGCAGGTTGTCAAGTGTGGAAAAAACCACGAGACACTGCTATGAGCGAGTCGTGTGAATGGCGAGGTTCTTAATTGTACTGTAAAGGTCTGAGGGCGACAAGTGGCATTGTAGAATAGATAGCGAAAACGAATAGATTGTCAAATGTATGCAATTGGCATAAGTTTTCGCTAACTAATTTGACATCTCCATACATTTGACAATGGTGCCGATTCTCTTGTGCACAAACTAACGTAAATTTAAGTTAAGTGCATCTTTCTCTTTCCTTTTAATAAAGAAAAGGACAGAATTTCAAATATTAGTTAAGTCCTGTCAAATTTAGACACTCCATAGATAATTTAGACGCATTTTAAAAACATGGCGTCTAAATATACGTCAATTTTCATCAGGCGCTGTCTAAGTTGACAGGATTAAACTAAAATGTATCTTCTGTCCTTTTCTTCTTGCAATAAAATGGATTTTGTTGAACTATATAAAACTTTAATAAAAATAAATTACTATAAAATACACACAACGTTCTACTTCCACGGATGTCAGAAACAAGAGAGAAGAAGGCTTGACATTTTCACAGATACTACTAACAGTAGGTATTAAAACTTTAACACTCCCTTCAAATTAGAGCTTTCTTAAGAAATGGAAAGAGAAAGATGCACTTAACTTAAATTTACGTTAGTTTGTGCACTAGAGAATCGGCACCATTCTATTCGTTTTCGCTATCTATTCTACAATGCCACTTGTCTAGGGGGGCAGAAGGACTTTCACTGTACCGGGATAATCAAAGTATGGGCTAAAAATCCATTTATGTTTAACTAGCAGTCCACCTTGGTTTCACACGCGAAATGATGAGTATTACTTTACGTTTTGCATAACTCTTTTGACCATGCATCGTCCGTCTGGGTTATTTCCAAATGATATGATTAGAGGAACTACGTGACAATTATCAGACTATTTATCACCGTTAGATTTAAAAAATAACCTTATAATATAAATCACCAATATCGCGAATTTGTAGTTTAACCGCCTTTCTAATAAAAGCTGCATAAAGTTATGACAGCTTTATACGTCAAAAAATGTATGGTTACGCAGGCTTTATTCATGACATAACTTTACACAGTGATTATTAGTAAGGGCATAAGTGTTTGCTGATCTTTGCACGACTCGATCTAAAGGTTTGGCCACATTACTAATACTGCTCTACATAGTTTTTTTTTTTGGTGTGTGGGAAATCATCAAATGACTGCTCCCGTCCTGGGTGCGGCGGGAGGGCGTGTCAGACTTTTACTGACTAAAACCCACTCATGTTCCTTCGATTGCCCTTTATGTTCCACCGTCACGGTAACTCTTATAAACATTCCGCAACCCCGGCAGGCGTTGGCCCTGTTGGGCCCCTTCCTAACTTTATAATAGTCAGGTATGCATCACCAATTTCGCGAATTTGTAGTTTAAATGTTTGCTGATCTTTGCACGATTCGATCTAAAGGTTTGGCCACATTACTAATACTGCTCTACATAGTTGAAGTGAACAAAACCAAGCCCCATGTGTGGCCGAAGCTTTAAGTTCGTAAAGTGTTCAAAACCTGTTAATCTAAATCATTTAACCAAATAGCCATTAATAAAGCAGGAGAGCAAAGGAGTAAGATAAGGAGAAAAAAAAAACCGAAAGAAACAAATTAAATAGTTATGGCATTGTGTTTTTGTTACTCTTTCACGCAAAACTACTAAACGGATGTTGATGAAACTTAACAGGAATATCCATACTAATATTATAAATGGGAAAGTGTGTCTGTCTGTCTGTATGTTTGTCTTTCTTTCACGGCAAAACGGAGCGACGAATTGACGTGATTTTTTAAGTGGAGATAGTTGAAGGGATGGAGAGTAACATAGGCTACTTTTTGTCTCTTTCTAACGCGAGCGAAGCCGCGGGCATAAGCTAGTAGCTTATACATCAGAATAGGACATAAGTTTCATAACATCGCGCTATGACCTAGGAGAGCAAAGCAGTAACTGAATACCTAACATAACGTCTGAGAAACTGCGCTTAGCTAGTAAATTATTAAAACTATATAAAGTAGTAAATTATACATAATGTAGGTACTCGGACCATAAAGGACAAGCGCAGGAACAAGAGTGGGTTTTAGTCAGTAAAAGTCTGACACTCGTCGTACCCAGGACGGGAGACGTCATTTGATGATTTCCCACTTCCCAAAAAAATGTAGGTACAGTTATATTAGCCTCTATATGGGGTATAATGATATGCATAAAAATGTGTGCTGTCATGACCAATTTTCCACATTCCCTTTTATAGAATTCCGCTCACGATCGTGTTTATGCTAGTATAAAAACGAATGGTTGTATGTTTGTACGTAGAAGGAAGATATTATGGAACAATGTTCCCGTGTCATCTTATCTTTAACTGTTTGAAATGTCTTTCAGTTCAGCGTAAATAGTAGGGTGAAAACATTTAGTATTTTAACGTTTGAACAACAAACAACCGACAGCCGGCTGTCGGGATGCTATTGTCTTTCTATTGTGTCTCGAAAACGTGTGCTTAAAGGTTTAATCTTAACTAGCTACCTATTCTAGTTTTGAATGGATTTTAGAAATCATTGAAAATCCACACTTTTCTCCACTATCAAAATAACTAGCTTCTGCCCGCGGCTTCGCTCGCGTTAGAAAGAGACAAAAAGTAGCCTATGTTACTCTCCATCCCTTCAACTATCTCCACTTAAAAATCACGTCAATTCGTCGCTCCGTTTTGCCGTGAAAGAAAGACAAACAGACAGACAGACAGACACACTTTCCCATTTATAATATTAGTATGGATTAGTATGGATGGATTATACTTACCTTACCTATATTAAAAATTACAAAAATCGATTCAGTAAACAATTCTGAACAAACTATTTTCTCAAAGTGCATTAGTTCAGTTACACATTGTATAGAAGAAAGTATTGAAACGTAAAGGCATTTTTGAGAAATAACTACATAGTATAAAACAGCCGCATTTCGCTGTCTATCTGTCCCTATGCATACTTAGATTTTTAAAACTATGCAACGGATTTTTTTTCGTTTTTGTAATAAATAGAGTGATTCATGAGAAATATTACAGAAAATACGTGATGTAACAGCCGTACAAAGCCGCGGCGGGTCGCTAGTCCGTGCTAATATTATAAATGCGAAAGTAACTCTGTCTGCCTTGGGCCCCAAACTGGCGAAGGCCGGAGCTGCCCTCAAGCGGCTCCTGCCCAATCTCGGTGGCCCAAACGCCTCCTGCCGGAGGCTCTACACGGGGATCGTGCGGTCCATGGCCCTCTACGGGGCTCCGGTGTGGGCGCCCAATCTAGCCGCGGCTCCGGCCCGACTTCTGAGGGCGTCTCAGAGGGTCATGGCCATTCGCATGGTGCGGGGATACCGCACGGTCTCCTGTGAGGCGGCATGCCTCCTTGCCGGCGTCCCGCCGTGGGATCTGGAGGCAACAGTCCTTGCACACACGTACGAGTGGCGCGTGGAAGTGCAACGCCGGGGTGAAGTCCCGATGCCGCGGGTTATCGCGGCACGGCTCACGGAGCTCCGGCGAGATCTCATGGCGGAATGGAGACAACGACTGTCGCAACCTAGTGCTGGGCACGCCGTTATAGCGGCGGTAAGACCCCTCTTTGAGGAGTGGCTGGAAAGGCGTCATGGCACTCTCACGTTTCGCTTGACACAGGTCCTCACCGGACATGGTCAGTTCGGGAGGTTCCTGTGTCGGATTCGGGCGGAAGCGACGCCTGGGTGTCACCACTGCAGCAACGGTCGCCTGGAGGACACGGTCGAGCACACGGTGGAGGTGTGCCGCGCATGGGCGGACCATCGACGTGTCCTCGTAGAGGCGATCGGCGGCGGTGACCTCTCGCGCCCGGCGCTGGTTCAGGCCATGCTTCGGGGCGAGACGGAATGGGATGCCGTCGCCTCCTTCTGCGAAGCAGTTATGCTAGTGAAGGAAGCGGCGGCGCGCGAGAGGCAACGACGAGCCTCTCGCCCCGGACTAAGACCCAGGCGAAGACGTCGAGAGTCGCAAGACGACTACCGGCCACCGTAGGCGCGGTTCTGCGGATGGCGAGCGATGGGTAGCTCGCCGCCCGGCTAGGACCAGGACCGCGTAGACGGCGCGTTTTGTTCCACGCGCGCCTCAAAGAGAAGGAGTCAGCACAGGAAGGGGCCCAACAGGGCCAACGCCTGCCGGGGTTGCGGAATGTTTATAGTGGTTACCGTGACCCTGGAACATAAAGGGCAATCGAAGGAACATGAGTGGGTTTTAGTCAGTAAGAGTCTGACACGCCCTCCCGTCGCACCCAGGACGGGAGCAGTCATTGGATGATTTCCCACTCACCAAAAAAAAAAAAAAAAAAAAAAAAAACTCTGTCTGCCTGTGTCTTCTTCACGCCTAAACCACTGAACCGATTTTAATGAAATTTGGTACAGATATAGTCTTAGGGACCCAAGAAAGGACATAGGATAGTTTTCATCCCGGAAATTCCCCAGGAATGGGAACTATTATTCCACGCGGACGAGGTCGCGGGCAAAAGCTAGTCCTTCATAAATGAATATTGCCCGAAGGTTAATAATTCTAGCTAAGAATTCTCACAATAAATACTGAAATACTCACGAATTTAATTGAAAATTGAAAGAGTCATCGTCTATAATTCACAATTATTTATGTAAAAATATTATTCACTACGAACAATATCACGCATCAAAGCAAGTGCGTTTTATGACATTGCAATATTCTAGTGATGAGAACGAGTCGATAAAATTCTATCGATATATCACCGCGGACGTTAGAGAGGCTATAAACCGTACGTTACGAGTGTTGCGACTTTATGTGCCTATAAAACTTTAATAGATATTAAATTTATAATGTCAGCTGTCTTTGTTATTATCTAAGTTAAATTATGGCTTAATAGGCCCTGGTTTTTAGTTGAGTGCCTTTTTTTTCTAACGATTTGAAGGTTTCATTATCATTGTAAATTTTAAGTTTCATTGGGATATAAATTGACTTGGAATGAAAGTTATTGCTTCACTTTTCTTAGTGGTTTTAATGTTTAGTGGGCTTAACGATATAGCGTAGGTTAGCTTTAATGAGCATTGCAGCTTTTAGAGCTTGATTGGTAGTACGCTTGAAAGTAGATAAGTATGCAAATGAAAAAAGTGTGTTTTTATTGAGATCAAAAGGCCCAAACAAATAACAACAAACATCAGTGTGCCGTTACTCTGTTTTTCTTTTTCATCAAATTAAATAAAAAAAAGTATATTAAAAATACAGACCTTAGATTTATTAGAGTATTTTTGAAGTGAAAACTTTTTTAGCGGCGTTGAGCACTTTTTCTGTAATGGGTATAAAATCTTAAACTCGCGTCAGGACACGTGACCTGATCGAAAAAGCGTAGGACGGATGGATAGTAGACAGCTGTCACCATCCATGGATGCGCGTGGCACGCTGTTAATAATCAAGTTTTCACTTCTGCCGGCACTCCCGGAGTGCAACCCGTCTTTATTTTTTTGTTTATATATTATTATTACTTCTTTTACTTTCTTTAACTACTGTAGCGGTTTTGTATTTGTAATTTATTATCCGTTTTGTAGACATGCTAGTTGGCCTGTAATTGGCGACTGTATAAGTCCTTGACCGTTTTTGTTTTATATTTAAGTTCTTTTGTATACAGAAGCTGTGGGCAAACCTTAATAAATAAATAAATAAATAAATACCTTATAAGGATCACAGATCAGTTTTATTAAAATACTAGTTTCTGAACGCGACTCTGTTTGTGCGAAGCAGACCAGACCAGAAACTTCCACCAGTACTTTGAGAGACCCTCAAACAAACTCCAACTTTAAAAACATTAGTATCGACATATACTACAAACAATTCGCCACAGAACAAAATGTATCAGTCACAAAGCGTCACACATATATCGATATAATCTCCCATCACTACGCATTAAGGCAAGCATGTCAGTGACAATCGCCTACGTAGATTCCTAACGCTCCGTCATCATAGCCTTGAGTCTTTGACCTGGATAGACCAGACATTTAGGCTTTAGTTTTGTAATCAGTACTTAGTATTATAAGCATTTGTTTACTTGATTGGGATTCGAAGAAGTTTTGTGATGAATATTCGTGGTGGCCTAGCCTTATTGTTTATGTGTAAGGAGGTTCAAGAGATTCGATTGTAGTTCTTTGTCTTCAAACATGCATACAATAGTCGCAGTTGCAAAAAAACTACACTTTTACATGACATTATTTTTTTTTCCGGTTATTTAAAACATGGCCTGTGTTGCTTATCACAGCACTCTGAGCAGAAACATCCGAAAAAAAAGTCGTAGATTCAGCATGAATGTACCCTTATTTTTACCCGAGCACATGGATTTTCTTGCTCGTTCTCCCCCACAGGAACTTACTGTTTGGAACGAGCATTTAGTTTAATTAGTAATAAATAAATAATATATAAAATGGTAAACTGTCAGGCTGAATGTTGATATATCAACGCACATCAAAAACCGCTGGTCCTAGAGACACTAACTTGGAGGGTATGTTCTTTGCCCAACAGGGCCACGCCTGCCGGGGTTGCGGAATGTTTATAATAGTTACCGTGACCCTGGAACATTAAGGGTAATCGAAGGAACATGAGTGGGCTTTAGTCAGTAAAAGTCTGACACGCCCTCCCGCCGCACCCAGGACGGGAGTAGTCATTTAATGATTTCTCACTCACCAAAAAAACAAATAACAGGGTATGTTTTTTGTGAAGAGAAGTAAATTCACTAAAAAAGGCTTTTTGGAATTTCAACCCCATAGGGGTAAAATTGCGAATGGAGGATTCAACATTCACGCGGGCGAAGCCGCAGGCAGAGCTATTAATCCGTACTAATTATAAATGCGAAAGTAACTCTGTCTGTCTGTCTCTTCTTTAATTTGGTACAGATATAGTCTGAGACCGGAGAAAGGACATAGGATAGTTTTCACCCCGGAAATCCCCCGGGACGGGTACTATTAATCACGCAGACGAAGTCGCGGGCAAAAGCTAGTAATTAATAAATATTTTGGGACCACTCTTATGCGGCCATCTGATCTTAAGCTAAGCAGGGCTTGATAAAACTTTATAGTAATTAAAAAAAATAATTTGAGATAGGGTGTGAGTTAGGTCTATACAAAATTTTGTGTCCAGACACTAATCTCAGTAATCAAAGGCCATAAGATTAATGTCACAGACTAACTAATTGCGATAGGCAAATGCTTAATAATAATATGCGTAAAAGTCATGCATGTCGCTAGTCACGAATTCACGATTTCTATCGCATTATGATGTTGACATTAAATATTAATGGTTAATATTGACATTAATGCGATTAACTACTGGTCATTATTCTGTTTTCCTTATTGATTGAGATATGTAAGGATTTAAGGAATTTTAATTTGCAAATGCGTGACAAGATTTTTATCAAGATAAGTATCGTTTCATCTGTTAATGTTTGTCGTGATTGCTTTTATGAAGGTTTTCTTCGTTTTAATACAATAAAATTGAATTTTATTTTCTGTTGTGCTTTTTAACTCCCACAAAAGAGAGGAGTTAAATACACGACGCCGACACTCCGTTTTGGATTATTAATTTATTATGTAATATAAATTTATAGTATTTTAAAGTTTTATGTTAATATAATATTGAATATGTTTATATGGGCCTTGAAGCCTGAAATAAATGGATAAAAAAATAAAATAAATAAATTCTGGGCTTTTAAATTTTTTATTTACACTTGTTACTGCAGCGGTTTTTAAGTACAGAACACAGATATATACATATATTGACAATACAGAGTCATTCAAGAGAAAGGTTTATAATTGAAGGCTTATATTATAGTATACAATTGAAACAACCTTGCGAAACTGAAGTGGATCGCTAGTAAAACATAAAAGCCAATACTTTGTTCTTAGCACGATATTCTATCTTTTCTCATAAGCTTAAAATGTGGGCCTTTTGATATAAAAGACCACCTACAAAGAAATTATATTCGAAACGATAAAATCGAAAACTTACTATGTACAACTTTGATATTGACAATTTTACAACGAAACTCTCGATAACCATATTCTTTAAGTAGTATCAGATCTTTTATGGCGCTCTAATAGAACCAAATAGGCTTTTAAAAGTCGTAAAATTGCTGTGTTTTGTGTCAACTTTTTATTGGTTTAATGTACTTTGCGGCGATCTATTTTTGAACTGCCTGTTTTATTCTGTGGCTTACATTTTAAGGTAGAAATTAAAAATGTATGAGAAAAAATATTTTACTATTGAGCATATTATCGACGTTTTTAGTACCTCGTAGGAAAATGCTAAAAAGACAATTTAACTTAGTTGCGTGAATTTCATGTAGGTAAACTAGCAGTGCTTACTTTTTTTTGGGGTAGTGCGAAATCGTCAAATGACCTCTCCCGTCCTGGGTGCGGCGCGAGGGCGTGTCAGACTTTTACTGACTAAAACCACTCATGTTCCTTCGGTTGCCCTTTATGTTCCATGGTCACGGTAACTATTACCCACTCATGTTCCTTCGGTTGCCCTTTATGTTCCGGGGTCACGGTAACTATTATAAAGATTCCGCAACTCCCATCTGCCTCCTTTGAGTTTACCACTGGGGTGGTGGTTGGCACTAAAAGGTGGCGTTTACCGCCCCGGTGGTCAATGGTAACTATTTAGTTTCATCTGCCCCCTTCCTAGTTATACGCATTTCGTATTAGCCGCGTACCCACCTAGCGCACAGGCTCGCGCGGCAGCCTCGCGAGCCAAATGCCTCGGCTGGTGTGGACGTGCCTCGGCCTGCCTCGGGCGCGCGTTTGCTCGACCGAGCACGGCTCGGCCCCGAGGCATTTGGCTCGCGAGGCTGCCGCGCGAGCCTGTGCGCTAGGTGGGTACGCGGCTAATGGACAGTTTTAATAGAAATTTAAATAAAACCACGGAATATCTTTAGCAATCAAAATTAAGTTTGATAGTTGCAAATAATTTTGGAAGTCTTCTATGATTTAAAAAAAAAACACAATTTATTGACACGATACGCCCCTAGTTAGTCTGGTCAGACTTTCTGGCCCCTGACTACCCGTAACGACTGTAAAAGTTCTACGAATGACAACCGGGATCAACGGCTTTACGTGCTTTCCGAGGCACGGGATGTCAATGATGTCCAAGATGCACTATAGAAAGTACATAAGAATTGAAAAAGTCACGTTAGTACTTGTCCAGATTTGATCCCACAACCTCTTACACGAAAGGCGGGAACCTTAACCACTAGGCCATCATGACATTATATAGATTTACTTGAACATTGATAGAAACCTACCTACGTGTATATATAAATATATAAATATCCTGGGACAACTCGCACACGGACATCTGATCCCAAACTAAGCAGAGGTTGTACTATGGTAACCAGACAACTGATAAACATACTTATATAATTTCAAAATACATCTATAATATCTATGTATTTTGATTTGAAATTATATAAGTCAAAATACATACATATTATAGATAAATTACACAGAACAAACAATCATGCTCAACAAACAAAGTTTGTTCTGGGTGAGAATCGAACTCACGACCTCCGGCTTAGCAGTCAGGGTCCCTAACAACTACACCAACAGGCCAGTCAACTCTTTACATAAGCCAGCTTTTAATTTCTAAATTAACAGTAACATAACGTGTTTTCCAGAAGTAATATTAGTTGAACTAGTAAATTGCGCGACTAAGTATGGTAAAACTTAGTAATTATTGGCCACATAACTGGTTACCGGAAAGAGGGAAAGTTTCCTAATGAACGGTATTACTGATACACACTTATGGAGGATGTTTATAAGTTCTAGTAATATTTTGTTATATTTACAACGGTTTACCAATGTTTGCCATAATTTAAAATGCCAGGTTAGAGAATGTCTTAAGCATCCATACTAATATTATAAATGGGAAAGTGTGTCTGTCTGTCTGTCTGTATGTTTGTCTTTCTTTCACGGCAAAACGGAGCGACGAATTGACGTGATTTTTTAAGTGGAGATAGTTGAAGGGATGGAGTGTAACATAGGCTACTTTTTGTCTCTTTTTAACGCGAGCGAAGCCGCGGGCAAAAGCTAGTTAAATATGTATTTTTATGCCACACTTGACATGACTAAATTATGTCAAATGACATCATTTCTTTCAAACCTTCGAACACGCATGATTCGAGACACAATAGAAAGACAACAGCAGCCCGACAGCCGGCTGTCGCTTGGTCGTTGAGAGGTTAAATAATCTCTCATGAGCTAGCTAAGCTGATATAAGTCTTAAGCCGCCAATCCGCCTTGAGCGCGTGTGGTGATTAATGCTCGTGCCTTCTCTGTATGAGAAGAGGCCTTTGCCCTGCAGTGTATAAAGGCTGGTATCATTCATTATCATTATTATATAAATAATAAAAATCGACTAGAACATAATCTTTTGCTATAAACGGCCAATTGCAAATTCAAATTAACTATGATTTCAAAATAAAATAATTCATACTTTAACAGTCAATTATGTGCCCATGTAATTTGGTTTTCCAGAATATTACCATAAATTATGCTCACTATGATTACTGTACAGTAATGGTAGGTGTCGCTTTGTTAGGGTTCCTTACTTAAAGAACCCCAAATAGGACCCTATGACTATGACTCTGCTGTGTGTGCCTAAGTGTGTCTTAAATTATAAAGATTGGCTATTACTGAATATAAAAAAAGCGCTTAATTCGCTCTTTGTCTGTCCATATATGTTCAGATTTTTATAGGGCAGCCGAAGGAACATGAGTGGGTTTTAGTCAGTAAAAGTCTGACACGCCCTCCCGCCACACCCAGGACGGAAGAAGACATTTGGTGATTTCCCACTCCCAAAAAAAAAATGGTACGATTTTTAAAACTACGATTTTGATACGGATTTTTTTATAGACAGGGTTAATACACTTATTATAGTAAAGAAAAGCAGACATATTCAAAGGGTTGTAACACCTGTGTGTTCGATCTCAAAATTTTACAGTACGGACCCTTTCCGCCTTATTACAAAACAAGGTTTTTCTCTAAACCAGGTTTAAACCATTGAGCTAGGTTTTGTATTTCGAATTTTGAGCGTATCAGAATAAGATTCAAATTACAAAACCCGGCTCAATGGTTTAAACCTGGTTTAAAGAAAAACCATGTTTTGTAATAAGGCGGTTTGAGTTTAAGCCTGACTCCCACTTGGCCGGTTTTTCTTATATTATGACAAGTTATGAAGGTGTCATAGTTATTATACATCTTTTATTTTATTTTGTTTCGGCCTGTTTTTGAGTAGTTTGAGCGTAAAGTAATAGTTTTAATTTATAATAATTTATTTTATTTAATGAGTGTACTGGGTACTTTTTTATAATAATGACCTTGTTATGTTTTTTTTAAGGGTATTTAGTTATTTAGTCTGGAAAGGGTACCACTAAATGGAGTTGTAATGTCACTTCAGTTCAAATCTATGTCAGAAATCTATCAAATTAAGATAAGTTCCACTATTTTATTTTTCACACTAATATAAAGAAGTAGTAGTGCTTCATCTCTTGTTTACAAACTGAACAAAATTTTAGTTCATTGCATTAAGAAAAGGACAGAAGATTGTTGTTCATTTTTTAATTTTATTTGGGTTTCCCATACACGATACGACAACCATAACTTTAATAACCATAGGGATATCGTGTCGCCCAGTTACTGGATTGTGGAGGTCTGATAGGCAGTCGCTTCACGTAAATCACTGGTATCCAGCTGAATCCAGTTAGGCTGGAAGCCAACCCCAACAAAGTTGGAAAAGGCTAGGGAGATGATGATGAACGGGCTTCCAGCGGCTTAGTCACGTCACTATTTAAGTCCGGCGTTATAAACCAGTATTTGTGTTCAGCAATGTCCATCTCCTGGTAGATGTTTTTACTATAATTTCCCACAAATGTCGTTACCATATCCTTCAGTTTATTGACCCACAAATTATATCAATCGCTCATATGTTTCGCTGTTCTGAATAAAATGACGCCACGCTTCGGTAGGCACCCTACGCGAAAACAGAACCACTGTTGTTGCAAACACAACCTTATTCCCAACTCACTATAACTGAAACTCCTTTGCAGGAAAACAAGGATATGATAACTGGGGTGTCGCTACTGGAATTTCAATTCTATTTTCTGAATGATAGAGCTGATTGTTAGATGTAAGTAACAGTTTGAAGGGTACTAAAGCATGACGAAATGCTGGTTTTTAAATGAGATGTTTTCGCAAAGAAATGATAGACATATGAGGGAATCGTAACTTGTGGTTAAGTTGAATGGTTGACAGTGAGGAATAAGTATTAAGTATGGACTAAATAGCCCCTGGGAAGCGTATCTAAGGACCCGACTTTTAAATTGGTAGTGTTATTTTTCTTCCTAGCACTAATGGCTGACTACGTGGTATGGTGTACCGTTGAGGTCTTCCTGCGTAAGAGTATGTCCTAGCAATGGTTCAGTGAGGGACGGGTAGGTTATATATGTATGAAGGAATACATAGAGGACGATATAGGTTGTGTCACATATGTTACATATAAGATGATATGTCTGTGTCTGGGTGTAATTTATCTTATTTTATCTGGGTATAAAATATACAGGGTGACTGGTAATTAGTGTACGATACTTAAACACGGTGATTGTGCTCATGATGACCAACAACTTTTACTAAGGGAACAAAAGTGAAATCGCGAAAAAAAAAACAGCTGCCTCTCTAGACAAGTGGCATTGTAGAATAGATAGCGAAAACGAATCGATTGTCAAATGTATGGAGATGACAAATTGTTTAGCGAAAGCTTATGTCAATTCCATACATTTGAGAATCTATTCGTCTTCGTTTTCTGTCTGCAATGCCACTTGTCTAGGCCCTTGTTCATTTATGCTTACCCAATGTACTGAACAGCTGATATTTTTTCGCGATTTCGGCTTTGCTACCATAATAAAAAATGTTTATCATATATTATCATGAGCACAATTACGTGTTTAAGTATCGGACACTTATTACCAGTCACTCTATACTAGGTGTATTTTTGGTCTTGCACAGCCCGCTAGGAGATGATTCTACTCATAAAAACAAACAACTTTTATTATGGAACCAACACAGAAATCACAAAAAAAAATTCACCTGTTTCATACATAATGGTCGGGAGGGCATTGAACTTTTCATAGAAACAGCTGATATTTTTTTCGCGATTTCAGAGTTGGTTCCATAATAAAAGTTGTTTGTTTTCATGGGTAGAATCACCTCATAGCGGGTTGAGCAAGACCAGAAATACACCTTGTATATGTATGTAGAACATACGCGAGGACGATATAGGTTGTGTTGTATGTTACATATAAGATGATTGTCTGTGTCTGGTTGTAATTTATTTTATTGTATCTGGGTAGAAGTATAATACATAATACTAGTCGCTTTTGCCCGCGACTTCGTTCGCGTTGAATAATAGTTCCCGTTCCCTGGACACTTCTGGGATGAAAACAATTCTATTTCTTTTCTCGGGTCCCAGACTATATCTGTACCAAATTTCATTCAAATCGGTTAAGTGGTTAAGGCCTGAAGAAGAGACAGACATACAGACAAAAAGACAGATAGAGTTACTTTAGCATTTATAATATTAGTACGGATGTATGTATTTATAAATTATTTAAGAATGTCTATCAGATATACTTACCAGGATACCATAGCAAAAGCTCTGCTTAGTTAAGGATCAGAGAGCCTTGTGTGAGTTGTCTTAGGATATTTATTTTATGTATGAAAGGAGATAAATATCCTACTTGCTCACCTGGTCTATAAAAGGCAATGTGGCGGACGGTAGTAAAAAATACAGTACTTACATATATCAGATGAAACTTTTAACTTCTAGTAATGGTTGACAATTTAACTGCAATCATTATCATCTGTGTCGAGATGGCCTAGTGGTTAAGGCGCCCGTCTCTCATGGAAGATATTGTGGGTTCAAATTCAGGCAAGTACCATGTGACATTTTCAATTCATACGTACTATCAACAAAATTGAATTTTAATACATATTCACGCGATTGTCCTAACTGTATTTGAATGTAAAAAATTAAAATTATTAAAACAATAAAAGTAAAAAAAAAATGTCTGTATGAAAATAAGCTTATGGTGGGTCATGATTCCATTTTGTCGGTTGTACTTTCCAAAGTTTATCTTGGACATCACAGACTTTGGTGAAGGAAAACATCGTGAAGTAACCTGGACTTGTAGTGAATATAAGTTCGAAATCGCCAATCCGCCTTGAGCAAGCGTGGTGATCAATGCTCGTACCTTCTCTGTGTGAGAAGAGCCCTTTGCCCTGCAGTGGGACACTAATGAAATCAATGTAAATCAGACTTTATAGAGGGAAGTGAAAAACATATTTTTCTTACACCTTCGCTGTTCTTTTCTCTAGAAATCAAACCTACGACCGCACACTCAGATACCAAGCCAACGGTAAGTAAACCAGAAGCCTCTTAATTTCTCCTTTTTATAAAAATATTGACCACTTAAATATGCGTAGAAGCATACTCGTATCCTTTTAAGGTATGCGCACACTGCACGGATGTCCTGCGCTGTCTACCCATCGCACATATTAATAGCCTTATTGGAAAACTAGTATCGGTGGACGAATAGGGATAGGGATGTAAAAAATATATGCTCATATATGACTAACTAGCTTTTGCCCGCGACTTCGTCCGCGTGGAATAATAGTTCCCGTTTCCTGGGATTTCCGGGATAAAAACTGTCCTAAGTCCTTTCTCGTGTCCCAGATTATATCTGTACCAAACATTCAAATCGGCTCGGTGGTTTAGGCGTGAAGAAGAGACAGATAGACTGAGTTACTTTCGCATTTATAATACTAGCTTGTGCCCGCGATTTCGTCCGCGTGTAATAATAGTTCCCGTTCCCGGGGGATTTTCGGGATGTAAACTATCCTATGCCCTTTCTCAGGTCCAAAACTATATCTGTACCAAATTTCATCCAAGTCAGTTCAGTGGTTTAGGCGTGAAGAAGAGACAGATAGACAGAGTTACTTTCGCCTTTATAATATTAGTATGAATAAAAAAGTAAATAATAATAAATCAATATAAAATCGTATAGAAAAACGTTGTTGAACTATCGCAATAAGGCTCTCAAAGTCTTAAAAAAGACTCCCTAGCACTGGCGGTTGTATCGGGTCACTAACCTATGATAAGAGGGTGAAGTAGGTATGATCCGTTCTTCTTTTGATGGGTATCTAGCGCGCGTGTCAACAATTTATTAATTCTATGAGGCATTGGTATATAGCCTTCTTCTGTATGTCTCTTGTCTTATCCAACACGGTGTATAATAAAACTTAGATATATGATAATTCCCATTTAGAGCCCCAGTACACATGTTTATATGATGTCGTCACTGTTTGTTCTGAGTGTAATTAAATTTATAATAATTATAATAATAAATAATAATACTTTTATTTCAGACCATAGTATCCATTTTGTTAGTAACAATGTTCTTATAGACTAATGTTAGTAAAACTTAAAAACTACCCAAAACAATTACTTAAGAAAATACAACAATCAATCACTGCCGCACCATCCCATGACAAATGGCGGAGCAGTGATTGATGTACAAACAGTCTAGCCGACTAGCGATCATGCTAAGGATGCTGTTGGCGCTACCCCGCACTCTATGCACCAGGGATGCGCATCTTTTACGCATTATGGCGTAAAAACAATCCACGCGATGCTCCGCAAACATCCCTGATGCACTACAGAATCGCCGTAGCCCCATCAGCACCCTAAACGCATTATTAAATTGGACTCGGAGGGCACCGTAAGACTTTTGGGTATAGTCCGCCCACAGGCTGCACGTGTAGAATGAGGTACAGTAGGACCTAAAAAGTGTAATTTTGACGGCTGTCGAACAACGTGCAAACCTACGGGCAATCATGTTCGCCCGCACTGCCAGTGCCCTCCGTTCCCTCTCAATGTCATCATTGTCCCTGAGGTCAGAGGTCAGCAGATGTCCCAAGTATTTAACTTTAGACACCCTTTTCAAAACTGTACCGTTAAGCGTAACATCTGGAAATACGTCACTTTTACTGGTTCCTCTGGCCTCAAAGACCATGACCTCACTTTTGATAGGATTGTATGTTAAGCCGTGTTCCTTGGCATAAGCTTCACAGATGGTCAGCAGTTTCTTAATTCCACAAACCGAAGCACTCAGCAGCGCCATGTCATCAGCATAGCTTATGTTGTTGACATTAATTCCGTCTATGTGACAACCTACCCGCGTGCTACTGAGTGCCACAATCAGATCATTCACATACAAGTTGAAAAGGGTTGGCGAGGACAATCCCCCCTGCCTTACGCCGCACTCCAACCTGTACGATTGCGACATGGTTCCTGACCAACGCACACAATTGACCTGGTTTCTGTACCAGAACTTAAAGATGTTGATAAGTTCTATTGGTAGACTGGTATTTTCCAACTTTTTCCAAAGAATATCATAAGAAACCAGGTCAAAAGCCTTCGAAAGATCAAGGAAGCATGCGTGAACTGCAGTTTGACGGCTTGTGTAGTACTTGACAGCATGTTTAACACACAATACTGCACTATCAGTGGATAGTCCGGCCCGAAAGCCGAACTGATTGTCGTGAAGTTCAATGTGTTTGGTCAGCTGTGAGTTCAACATGCTGTCAAACACCTTCGATAACACTGTAGCAAGAGAGATAGGCCTATAGTTATTCCTATCTGATAGATCAGCTGTCTTATTTTTAACGATAGGTATTACAACCGTTTTAATCATCTCTTCAGGCAGGTAAGAGTGGCTTAAACAAAGGTTGAACAACATAGCCAGCAATCTCGGTAAGTGGGGCCCAGCATGCCGCAGATGTTCAATGCTCAGCCCGTCATGGCCGGGAGATTTACCTCTAGTCATTGAATTGATAATTAGCTTCACTTGTCTAGTGGTACACCTAAAATCTATCTTTACACCGCTTTTAACATTGATCACCGACTGCGAGGACCCCAATGGCGATTTCACACTAAAATGTTCTCGAAAAAGATTTGCTATGTCACCGGCATCACTTACGCCGTCGACGCTCACAGGGGTAGCTGGTTTGTTATTAAGCTTATTTGTAGCTTTCCAAAAAGATCGAAAATCGTTTTTTGAGTGATGAGAAGCCAACATATCCATTTTTACTTGTTCTTCGTGGTTTTGACACCATTTCAGTCGAGACTTAAAGATTTTCCTGGTCTCGCACATCTCGTTATAAATTGTACCTGAACTTGGTTTTCCATAACAACACCACAAATAAAATTTCTGCTTAGCTTCCCTGTGTGCCTCGGCAACATGTAAGTTCCACCCTGCAACAGGTTTCTTTTTCTTACATCGTATATGTTTACTTTGTTTGCTACACAATGCTGCACTTTTTAATATGTTTACAATATTATTATACATACTGTCAATGACACGTCTATGCTGCACAACATTACAAGTGTAATCTGCACAATTTATAAACTCCTCTGGAAAGTCAAGAAGTCTCAAAAGTCTATGACATTCAGTCCTGTATTGAATAATTTGATCTTCACTTCTTTCCCCCCATACAACATCATTTACAATCGTTTTATAATTTAGTACTTTAGGTGATACTATGCCCAAATCACATTCCATTATTAACGGAAAATGGTCCGACCACAATACGTCATACTTGACAAACACTCTGCGCACTGACTGCACAGCTGCCCTAGAGACTATACAGTGGTCAAGCCATCTTTGCGAACCGTGAGCTTCGCTCACAAAGGTGAAACAATCAAAAGAATTAGAAACGCCCTTCAACATCTCTACATCAATACAAGTCCACTCCTGGTCCTCACAGAATAACGATAATTCAGTATAAAATTGTTCAGTAGGGTGTGCATTGAAGTCACCTAGTAGGTATACACAATCAATATTACAACTGTCTACGATAGCGCTTACCGACCCAAGGATGTCCGTAAACTCCACCAGATTCGCCACTGTGTCCACAGGCATGTAAACATTCACCAATAATAAAGACCGTTCAGGTAACACTACGCGTATCGCACATATTCGCGGATTATTGCACTGCACCACCATCACATCCGTAAACACTTTATGTCGCCAGAGTATACCGAGACCGCCGTGAGGACGTCCTCGTAACATGCCTGCCGACATGTCCACCGCCGAGGTCCCGGGGTGCATGGACAGAAAACCTCCTCGTGTGCCCGAGGGCTGGAGTTCGCTTATGGATCCGTCCGGGGCGAAGGCCAGTCCGAGGGACGGTGCACCCTGGGAGGTGGGCAACGACTCGTCATTGGGTACGTTGTGCCTGTGGGGTCTCGTTGCCCACTTGCCAATATTCTGTCGCGGAGGACTCCACCACCTGTCCCTCTGAGTAGCAGAGGGCAGTGTGTGTTGGAGTCGGGGAACGGGCTCTGCGTGCACTCACCCTGCCGCAGAGCAGGCAGCTGGGGGTCGTCATCCCTAGCTGCCCCCGTTGATCTCGTAGCCCCGTAGTCTGTTACGGTCATGTCTCTGACTTTCGACGGGGGTCGAGGGCCTTGGCTTAACCGCCCGGGCCGCGAGGTAGACAACCTCTATAAAAAATTACCTCTAATACCAAGTTCTGGTGCGTGGCGAAGGTACGAATGGCTGAGGAGTAGTGTCGTCTGTTTGTGGACGGCGCATCAGTCTCTAGCGCACCCCCAGCCAGGGAACCGGTGGACCCTCTGGTTGGGTTACAAATGTACACTTGCCCAGGGACAGGGGGTTGCCCTGGGTGTACATTTTAAATCCCCCATACTCGTGGGATCAAGTATGGACACCATTAAGCAGAAAAATAAAAAAGAGAGGAAGAAGGTAGTGCGGTCGGCGAAGCTGTGCCCGAGCTCAGAAAGCTCGAGCTCAGAGAGCCCGAGGCGTGGGCGGAGAGACCGCAGTAGGAAGCGGACAATGTCGGAGGGCGCGTCGTCGTCCTCCGACAGTGAGGCGATGGCTCCGGCTCCCAAAATCCCCACCAGCAGGCGGGGTGCGGGCCGGATTGGAGGAGGGGGGCGTAAGCTCCCCGCGCAGGAGGCTGCGCAGCGAGCCGAAAGGCTCACCCCGGAGCGGCTTCTGCGCCAGCTCCGCGGGATGAGCCAGCCGCCGTGACGGGCGCCACGGAGTACCAGACCGAACTGGAGAGGGTGGTGAGAGCGGCGCTGACGTCGGTGGCCTACAAAAAGAAGAAAGGGTCGAAAGACAAGGCCATCGTTGAGGCCACCGCCTCGTTGAAGGCAGTATTGGAGGAGGCCAGCTTGCCGGCGTCTCAGGAGCTGGCCGCAATGCGGGCGGATATAGAGGCGCTCCGCAAAGAGAATGGCGAGCTGCGCGCGGATTTGGCCGGGCTCCGGGGCGATGGGGCCCGCACGGAGGAGCCTATGGAGGTGCTCCAGGCCCAGATCCAGACCCTGGTGCAGGGCATGGCAGACCTCCAGCGCCGGTTCACGGTGCTGGAAGGCATTGCCCTCCGGCCCCCGCTCGCGGCCAGTCGAGCGGTCCCGGTGGCGTCGGCGGCAGAGCCAGCGGCATCGTTTGCCGCTGTGGCTGCGGCACCAGTGGCGGGGACGTCGAGGCGTGCCTCCGCGCCGGAGCCGGCAAAGGGCAAGGCGGCGAAGCCTAGAGTGGTGGGGGCACCCGCAGCGTGTGCAGCTGCACAGCGCTCCTCACCGCCTCCCCCTCCTCCTACGGATGCCGAGACTCCAACCGAACCCGGTTGGCGCGTCGCCGGGGAGGAAAAAAAGGCGGCCAAGGCGGCTAGGGCCGCCAAGAAGCGGCAGCGGCGGCAAGAGCGCCGCAAGGCCAAGAGCCTCGCGGCCAGGCTCCGCGCCCCTAAGTCTGCAGCGGTGGTAATCACCCTGCAGCCGGACGCGGAGAAGAAGGGGGTAACCTACGGGGCGGTATTGGCCAAGGCGAAAGCGGCGGTCAACCTGGCCGAGATCGGCGCGGCGGAGGGCGTGCGGCTGCGGGTCACGGCGACTGGAGCCCGCATGCTGGAGGTCCCAGGGGTGGCCAGCGGCCCCGTCGCCGATGCCTTGGCCGAGAAGCTGCGGGCGTCGCTCCAGGCGGAGGAGGTGCGAGTGTCCAGGCCTACAATGCGCATTGATATGCGCGTCACGGGCCTGGACGACTCCGTCACGAGCGAGGAGCTGGTGGCCGCCGTCACCAAGGCGGGGGGCTGTCCTGCTAGCGACGTGCGGGTGGGCGCCATCCGCTTCGACCGCTCCGGGTTGGGAGCGGTCATCGTGAGTTGCCCCGTACCGGCGGCAAAGGCAATTGCGGGGAAGGGCCACAAACTACTGGTGGGAGACTGGACCTCGGCGCAGGTCAAGCTGCTGGAGCCTAAGCCTTTGAGGTGCTTCAGGTGCCAGGTAGGACACCATGTCGGTGTCCGTTGCACCTCGGAGGTAGACCGCAGCGGCGACTGCTTCCGCTGCGGTCAGCCCGGTCACAAGGCCGGCTCGTGCACCGCCGCGCCGCACTGCTCCGCATGTGCGGCAGCTGGCAAGCCGGCCGATCACCGGGCTGGGGGCAGGGCTTGCGCCCCACCCGCCAGGACCAGAGGAAAGGGAGGAAAGCCCTCTGCCGCCGCTCCCGCTGCTGCCGCCGCTCCCACTCCCGCTGCTGCCGAGGCCCCCGCCGCCCCCGCTGCTGCCGCGTCCGCCGCTGCCGCCGCGACTACCGAGGCCGCAATGGAGTGCCAGTAATGGCCCCATTGCGGCGGCGCGTTAGTGTTCGCGCGCCCCAAGGAGAGTCAGCCTGGGAAGGGGCCCAACGGGGCCAACGCCTGCCGGGGTTGCGGAATGCATATAATGGTTACCGTGACCCCGGAACATAAGGGGCAACCGAAGGAACATGAGTGGGTTTTAGTCAGTAAAAGTCTGACACGCCCTCCCGCCGCCCTATAGCGGGAGAAGACATTTGATGATTTCCCACTCACCAAAAAAAAAAACCGCCGAGGTCCCCGTGCAGCTAAACTCGTCATCGATACTGCTCAAATATGATACATCGCTAGGCAACAACCATGTCTCCTGAAGAGCTATTATGTCACAAGTTTTACACAGCTCGCGTACTCCTTCTACAGAACGCTTGACACTCTTACAATTGAAAGTAGCTAATTTGTAAACTTCACTATCCATTTAATTCGTTATTATAGCCGTTATCAGAAACTTCAACTGTTTCTGTCGTTGATCTCTTCTTAAAATGTACAAAGCGTCTGAAAATGATGCCGCTCGGCCATAGTTTCTCATCCAAGAACATCTGTAATTTCGATGCCAATACAAAGAACTTATATGCGTCATGGTCACTTTGTTTTTTCATTACTATTTTCTCTAAAATAACCTTTTCACTAGTTTTGCTGTAAATATATTTGCAAATATCAGATTCTGACGTTCCCTTATGTACATTTGTAATGAATATGGGTATTTTCCGCTCGGCCGCACGAAAGTTATATTCGGTTTCTACCGTATTATTTCCCATCTTTCCCTGTAATCGATTCTGCTTTATTGTTTTACGTTTTTGTACTAACGTCCATCCTTGTTCATTATTATTACCTTTGTTTTCGTTAGATCGCAACAATACATTTGCAAACGTGCATTTGTTTGTGTTAATCAGCTGTTCACATAAATGGTTATCTGCGGCCGGTGATGACTCACCGACCTGCTTAGTCGCTCGTACAGTGCTACACGCCACTGTGCGCCCCGCTCCTACGTCATCCAACCGCTCACGATCTACCGACAAAGTTATGCTTGTCGGAATATCTTTGCTACCCTCTATACATTTGCTCGTAGTAATTATACTTCTATAATTCAAATCATCATTTGATGATGCATCGGATTTTGGTATGTCGTTTGATATGCTTAAAGAGGAGTCATTAAGATGCGATAATCCTATAGGTCCACTATCTTGCCCTTGATAGGTACACATACCACCTCTTTTAATATTTATATTTCCTGTTGAAAACGTTGGGACCGATTGCCTCATATATTGCAACTGACTCTTTACTTCTTCTTCCAATTGAGTTATTGTAACATAAGAAGATTTGATATTTTTGATCTCAGACTGCACGACAATAAGGTCTTTTAGCAATTTAGACACGTCTAGGTGATCGAAAGTTATTGGAGGCAGTTTCTCCAAATCGCGGGCTACAAACACTGGCATCACATCACTGTCAACAACTTTGAATAAGCTGATGATATCCATTAAATCGCGGTTTTCTTTGCCCTGCCCTTTTCGCACTTTTTTCCGGTATTCATCAGGTAAAGACTCAAACAGCAACGACTTAGCTTCATCAATTTGGTCACTACTAAACGACGACAAACAAATCTTCATTAAACTGTCCTCAGTTACAATTGAGATTTTATTCTGCACATATGCTAAAAGCTCGTTTATAACGATATTACAACTAGCGCATTTCACTGTTGACGACATTTTTAAAAAACAAACGCAGTTAACGCGTAACCGGTACAACGCTTGCTAGCTTTCGCTGCGCGCGCGCGACTGACGCGCGAATTATGTATTTATCTATAAATAATATATTTAAGTATTCTAGCTGACTCGGATACGCGTTGCTGTGGTTGTTATCGAAATAAAATAAGGTCCAACTCGAAAGATAGGCCGAGGTTCAATTATAATATTTATTTATTTATTGCTTGTCACGTAGTTAGTGTTTACATATTCTGTTTACGTCTTTGAATATAGAATAACATTGTTTAGGCATGAAAATGTAACACATTACCAAAATTTTCGCATTATAAATGCAAAATTAACGACACATTTGCTACACATCATAAATAGTCATTTTGACGCAAAAAGTAGAACACTAATAACGACTTCCTTGTTGAATGCCGATTAACCCGTAATAATTGAAATGTCTTATAGATAAGAACATGCAAATAAAATTATAATTAGCGTATTCACAATATTAATTACAGTTCCTCAAAATTAGCGCGTTTTTAGGCAAATGGTGAGTTTGTTTTGTTTAATTTGTGGCGTGGGAAATGCTGTATTATTTTAGGATGCTGTAATTAGTAGGAACGGTCTTTGTGTCTTGTCCGGGGAAGTAAAAGATGACATAAGTATTACCGCTATGTCTGTCTCTGTGTCAGTCTGTAGTTATTATTTATTATTATTATATTTTTTATTTGAAATTATGTTATCTAGCGGTGGTTCTAAGGCATGTTTCATCAGAATCATAAAAAAACTTCGGAAGCAAGGTTGAAGGTTTTTTAAATTTTAATTTACACTTTTAAGTAATAGCCAGGGTCTGAGGTCGGGCCTTACAAATATGTTAATTTCTGTCATCAAGAGAGCGCATTGGTCATTAACCTAAACTGTCCTATAATTTGACTAATAAAATGGTATTGTATGAACTTCTAAAGAGACTTTTTGCTTTATCTTAACCTCTCGAAGGCCAAGCGGTAGACACTTAGATATCTGATTTGCTCAATTAGATTTGTACCTACTAAATAGATATAAAAAACATGAAAATATTCTCAAGTGGCAACCTTATAACTTAGAACTGATGTAGGTACACGAAGAAAACGCATCGTCAACACAGCGATTATAAATCCAAGTGTGAGTCAAGCTTTACTCGTTACCTGCGTTCATAATGATTATTATGCGTTGTTACTTATTTCGCTTGTTTAGTTAGGGTCATGTACTGAAAGAGTGGTAACGGGACCTTATTATAAAGTTGTCAGACTGTCACAACGATTTGATATACAATCGCAATAAGCAATGCTACTTTGAACGTTCATTTCGCAAAATCACTTTTAGAATCACAGGTGGGATTCCTGTTTTGTTATCTTAAAATGAATAAGTTTGACACTATCGCCACTAAGTTTTTTTCTAGACTTACCCCGCCCGGGCGCGGCAGGAGGGTGTCAGACTTTTTCTGACTATAACCCACTCTTGTTGCTTCGGTTGCCCCTAATGTTCAGGGGCCGCAGTAACTATCAGAACTGTTCCGCAACTCATATGGATCTGAGATTACTACTTAGAATCTTTGGGAATGTTTATATTCCCAAAAAATCCAAAGGAGCACTCTCAGATCCAAAACATATTTCATTCCTTAAAAAAGGTAACCTCACTTAAAGGCAGTGTGTGCTCACACGGTGAGGAATCCATTTAAACCGTAACGAATATTTGCTTTCATGTTGTCTTAGTACAAAAAGGGCTTGTTTGAACATTCTTTACTGCGTGGTGTAAATTAGAAGGCGTTTGTTTTAAGCTCTGCTCCGTTCATGGAAGCCTGGTACTTTTTACACCTTCCAAATGTAAGACGTAATTGGTGGTTTTTACTTTTCTCGGTTTTTGTTTTGAGTTTTGTTTTTATTTTTAGAGTTTCTTACAAAAGTCCTCTAGCTACAGTAGTTCTCTGTCAATGCTTCTCTCTTCAGTAATTTTGTAAGTACAAAAAATGAAAAAGGGTTATCAAAATGTTAGCAACTAATTTTTTGACGAGTACCTACGAGGACAGAAGAGGGATGGTGGTATCATCATCTCCCTACCCTTTTCTTAACTATGTTTTAATCGGCTTCCAGCCTTACCGGATTCAGCTGGATAATAGAGTATTTACGTGACCTACCTATCCATTCGACCTTCACAATCCATTCGGCGACACGATACCTTAGTTAGGTTGGTCAGACTTTCTGGCTTCTGACTACTTAAAACGACTGTCCAACGACTTTTCGTTCTCCGAGGCACGGGACGTCAGTGATGTCCGAGGTAAACTTTAATGTAGAAGGATGATGAGCCCCAAAATAGATGGGTGGATTATCTGAAGACATATTAAGAAGAGGAAGATATGTAGCATGGCGGCTGGTAGGGCGACAACCAGGCAATGCTGAAAGCAAGCGTTGTGCACGAGTTCCTTTGATTCCCTACGAATTCTTACACTTCCTTATCCTTTGAATTATTGATAATATAATCTTTCATCAAGTTATTCTTAGAAATGACATAAAGATGTCAATAGCCAGCATAACAGAAAAAGGAAGCCAATGTTCCACCATAACCTTTTGTTACAACTTCCTATGACATCATGGGAACACAGCCCTTTCTTTGCAAGAATTACTATCTCCTTATTAATATGCGAGCCTAGTACTTGTAACAATAGGCTAGCACTCAATATGCACGGGCACGGAGTAAAACGCCATCTAGCGGCGACGTGGGTGAAATCTTGATTTCATTATGGCGGCGTTTGTTAAGAATAATAAGCATATCAGCTGATAGGGAATAATATTACTAACTGGTGGTTATTCACGTAGGTTGGAGTACTTAAACATTGATTAGCCTTTGTGAATTAAGTTGGATTGCTCGTTAGAGATACCGCGGCACCGGACACAAAGAAAGAACATGGGTGGGTTTTAGTCAGTAGAAGTCTGACATCTTTCCGCTCCGCCCAGAACGGGAGGTGTCATTAGATGATTTCCGATCCCAAAAAAGCTGATGACACACCTAATGTTGAGTGGTCACCGTTTTTATAGACTTGCAATCCCAGAGGCCTCAGAGATGAGTTGCCATCCCATAGACAGAGATGCCTCACCTATGCCTCATACCTTTAAAACCGGAACATAGCAACGCTGTTTTGCAGAAATAAGCAAAAATATTTTGGTAAAACGATGCTATCCTTGTTAACCACTATTGCATAATATTTTTGAATGAAATTAAAATATTGAAAATATCGCGCTATGCCAGTGTTAAGTATCTTTTTTGTTTGTATGTGCGTCACTGAGCATGATTTAATGTAATTAAGCCTGTCTATAATTTTATTTTGTACGGTTGAGTAAATACTGTTAATATACTTATGCAACTAATCCTATTCTGATGTATAAGGTATATTACTTTGTATTTGAGTCATTCTTTTGTACAGTTACTTATATTAAGAACTGTTTTTAGTACTTAAGTTATTTTAAGGTTATATATAAAGAACTAGGTGCAACTAATCTATATAAATAAAAATGAATTGATGTTCGTTAGTCTGATTAAAACTCGAGAACGGCTGGGCCGATTGAGCTGATTTTGGGTTTAAAATGTTTGTCGTAGTCCAGGGTAGGTCTAAACGGTGAGAAAATAAAGAAAAATTGCGAGAAAAATAGAGTAAAACAACAATTTCATTTTCCAATATAAAAGTTTAAAAGTAGGTAACCGGCAAATCAAGTGTCAAATTCAAGTGTGACAATTACAACCTGACACAAGTAATGTTTAATTGTTTTCAAAAGACGCAAAGGAATCATTTTCATAAAATTAAATCCAAATCATGCAGATAATTATAGATGTACCAGTAACTCATGACAAAAAAAAAGTAAAACAAATATTGATTTTTATACGGTATTGTTGTCATGTCATCTGTCAAGTGACATTACGTTTGTTTGTTTACATATTTTGTTATTTTCAAGAATTTTTAAGTAAAAAGTGAAAGAAGACTACGAAATCACCGCGGTCACAATCTAGAAGCACTGTTTATAACGTCTACCGATAAATCTGTAAAGAAGAAGGTGTAGCTTACACGCAATTTCGATTTTAGACCGTGTGCCTCGCCAAGGTTGATACTTTGTTTCATTTCCATATGAGTTTAACATTTGTATAATATTAGGTACGTAACATACAACTTTGGCTTATTACAGGGGTGTGTAATAGTGCTACACGACAAATTTTTGCAGAAGGCAGATGAAGAAGTCAGTAGCCTTAGTGTTAGATTCACATAAGCCGCCTAAAGACGTTTAACTTGCCTTATGTGACGATCACTACCATAGTCATAATCTTGACAAAGTACAGAATCATTTTTTTTAACGGGCAATAAGGTTGAATCAAAGTTTCAATGCCCCAACCAAACTGGGATACTAATCACAAAGCGAAATACCTACCATTTCTTTCATCTTTGTTGTGTAAATAAAGTACTTATATTAAAATGATTGGGTTTATCTTAATTTATTTTATACTAGCTTTTGCCCGCGACTTTGTTCCCATTCCCGGGGGATTTCCGGGATGAACAGCTATGTTCTTTCTCGGGTCCCAGAATATGTTTGTACCAAATTTTATTCAAATCGGTTCAGTGGCTTAGGCGTGAAGAAGAGACAGACAGACAGAGTTATTATCGCATTTATAATTTTAGAATGGATTAACCAGATATATATATCTCGATATATCTCACTCTCTTTTAAAAAATATCTTTATTTGGTCACTCATGGCTAGGGGCTAAAATTAGTGCCTAAAGCCTTTTTAGCTTTACCCAGAGTAGACCGCAAGTAGGTCCCAATCATCTCATCAGCTAATAGAAAAATACAACTAATCAAACATCACTGTTAAATAAACTGCAGAAATTATCGCCTGTCTTATTCTGATATATTTTATAACCTATATTTCTGTAAAGTTTTATTAAAATCTGTTCAGTCGTTTTTGCGTGAAAGAGTAACAAACAAAAATACAAAAAAAATCCTCTTTATAATATTAGTATTGCTATAAAGCAATAAGTGTCATATTTTTTAAGGCAAAAATACAAGTATCAAAACATTTTAATCCTTTTCCCCAGTGTTGCTGTCATCATATTTTATTTACCATTATTGTCATCAGTACACCTATTGTAGTTGGTTTTATTGGTAAAAAAATATAAATATAATATAGATTTAAAATATTTATTTATTAAATAATGGTGCTTTTAATATATTTTTTTTTGTTTCTGTATGGTCATCCTGGACAATTTTCCCTACCAGTAAAACCGCACATGATAGTTGTTCAAAAACAAAATTATTATAAGCCCATTTCATAACATGTCCTTTCAACAATCTTTTCGTCAAAAGTTAAGGGACAGTGACAATGACAGTATTGCCAGATTACTAAACAACTATTAGGCCGCCCCTAAACACGTCAATTTAATTGTGATAATGTGGCGAAATCGATACAAATCTTTTATGAATAAAGGTGATATAGTTTAAATAAAGTTTACATTGATAGGTAAGTGATACGAAGTTCACCGGGTCATCTAGTACATTATAAAGATTATTCTTTGTTTTTACCTGAAGTATAAATATGGGTTACATCTACAGGAAAAAAAAATTGGAAACATTTTAAGCTTATAAGGAGAACAACAACAAAAGCTCAACTCCTTATAAATCTCTCTGTTACAAAGTTACTCACCTAAGCGGAAAACCCGGGTTAAACTTTCGCTAACTGTTTCTCGGTATTCTAAAGCTTTAAATAAAAGGGCTGCATTTAAATTATACGTCTACCGCAAAATTACAGTTTAGATGCAGTTAACATAACTAACTGCTATACACCGTGTTAGGTTAGTTGAGGGACATATTGAAGGAGGATATTTAGTTTTCGATTCTCATTTCAAATATGTAAAAAAAGAACAATTTTATTACAATTTACATTAAAAAAAAATAGTAAATTATTGACACGCGCGCTCGTTGAACCGATACAACAGTGAGCACTATGGTGTCCTTTTTTAAAAATTGGGAAACCCTAGTGTCCTTTTAAGACTGAGAGTCTTTTCCCGCCTGAAGGACACGGTCGAGCACACGGTGGAGGTGTGCCGCGCATGGGCGAGCCATCGCAGTGTCTTCGCAGAGGCGATCGGCGACGGTGAACTCTCGCGCCCGGCGCTGGTTCAGGCCATGCTTCGGGGCGAGACTGAATGGGAAGCCGTCGCCTCTTTCTGCGAAGCAGTTATGCTAGTGAAGGAAGCGGTGGCGCGCGAGAGGCGACGATGAGCCTCTCGCTCCGGACAGGGACCCAGGCGTGAACGTCGAGAGTAGCAAGGCGACTACCGGCCACTGTAGGCCACTGTAGAGATGGTAGCTCACCGCCCGGCTAGGACCAGGCCCGCGACGAGACGGCGCGTTAGTGTTCCACGCGAGCCTTAAAGAGAAGTCAGCACTAGAAGGGGCCCAACAGAGCCGACGCCTGCCGGGGTTGCGGAATGTTTTTAATAGTCACCGTGACCTCGGAACATAAAGGGCAACCGAAGGAACATGAGTGGGTTTTAATCAGTAAAAGTCTGACACGCCCTCCCGCCCAGCTCAGGACGGGAGAAGTAATTTGATGATTTCCCACTCCCCAAAAAAAAAGTCTTATTCCGATAATTCAACAACGGTTTTGTACGATTTCATATTCTTAGGTCCTAAAGTGCCCGATTGGACCCGAAAGATTTTATTTCGGCGAGTGTGGACGGGTGTAATACACCCTACATGTTGTTATTTTAAGCGATACCGCAATGCATTTGTGTTTAAAAATACAGTTTTTTGACGTCATTATTATAGAGTGTAGAAACTTCTTAAAAGTAGTTTTGTGTTAGGGTATGTCACACCCAACTATACACTTTATGTAATCTTTCGTCGTCTCCCACCGGGTTAACTTTTCAACGACCAAGCGACAGCCGGCTGCCACGCTGCTATTAGTGCTGATTCTCTTGTTCACAAACTTAACTAAATCTAAGTCAAATGCATCTTTCTCTCCCCATTTCTTAAAGAAAAGGACAGAAGATACATTTTAGTTTAATCCTGTCAAATTAGACAGCGCCTGGCGAAAATTGACGTATATTTAGACGCCATGTTTTTAAATCGCGTCTAAATTATCTTCTGTCCTTTTCTTAATTTAATGGAAAGAGAAAGATGCACTTAACTTAAATTTACGTTAGTTTGTGAATAAGAGAATCGGCACTTTTTTCTTTCTATTGTGTCTCGTGTGTTCGAATGTTTAATGAAGATAAAGTTTATATTCCTTCAGAACTGACTCTCTTTCGGTGTGTTTTGAGCTTAAAGAGCGGTACACGCATAATTACCCGCTATCACTCAAGCCTTATGACACATAGCACGCGTGCTCGAAACCTCATCAAAATGTCGTTACGAAAGTTTAACGTTATAATTTAAATTCTCAGTAACTCATTTTTCATTTTAAATACCGCGTTTTATGCGAAGACTTTGTGTTAGGTTAGGGTTGCGTGGGTATCCGAGAAAGAAAGTTGCGGATATTTTTTGGGATATTCGGTTTAGTTGAATAGGGATGACGACAACATAAAAAGGCATTCTGTTTAGTCCGTCTGATAGATCGGCCAAAAATACGGGACACGTATTTTTTGATTGATCAAATTAATAAAACGATACAAAGATAAAGAGCAACAAAGTTTCCGAGTGGGGGCTTTTGACGGGTCAGAGCCCGTACGTCCCCTAAGATTCGCACCCTGTGCCCATTCGTCCCCTGGAACTTTTGAGGTGCCTATTCGCCCCCTGAAGAATATTTATTTTAATTCATTCTTCTAATATAAGTACATGTATATAGTCCTGGTACAGTCGCGCAGAAAAGGGTAAAATAAAAATATAATAATTCCTTAAATATCATGTTTAAGTATTTCAAATAAGATTAAGTTTAATAAAATGCCTCTAGGCTCTAGGCATAAAGTCAGTCTTCAAAATAATTAATCGATTCGTCGATCGATCGTTTTCTATTTACCACTTCACGTTACTGCGCGCCTAGTACTTTGCATTGATTAAGGTGATCTTGTGAGAAAATTAAGGAATACAGTGAATTTTAAATTTTCGTACATGACTACTTCACGTTACTGCGCGCCTAGTACTTTGAATTGATTAAGGTGATCTTGTGAGAAAATTAAAAACACAGTGAATTTTAGATTTTCGTACATGACTACTTCACGTTACTGCGCGCCTAGTACTTTTGTTCTCTTAAGTTTTCAATCATTAATACCCGTTTTTTAACAAGCCATTCGTAAAGAGACAATATTACATCGTAAGCCTATCGACAGGTTACATTATTATCATGACGGATTATCATTCATCGTAGCTCTTTTTTCAATGATCTGTTATGATTTATTAAATTAATTGCGTTAATAAACTGTTCACAAGTGTACTATGTTAACCGTTTTTAGGTAAAATATAGGTGATTTTATCTCAGGGGACCAATAGGCACCTGAATAGGTGCCGAATCTTTAACTTATATTGTGTATATATTAGAGGAGACGAATGGGTACCTTAAAAATAATATTTTTATTAAAATATTAATTGGTCCCCTACCAGGAGACCAACGGGCACCTATATAGGGGCCGAATCCACAACTTTTATGCTGGGGGACAAATCTTAGGGGACGTACGGGCTCTGACCCCTTTTGACGTCACCGTCCTGCAAATTATGTATCTGATCGTGACGTCATGCGCACTTTAACGCACTGTATCTTCATAATTCGTCGTTTACGAGAAAAAAGGAAAAAATATGTGTCCAAAATTTTTTGATAATCTATCTGACGGACTAATTACTTTTTTTTTGTCGTCTCGCCTATTGACAATTGTAGCCCTAAAAAGATTAACTACTTGTTTTAATAATTGTTAATGACACTTTTGGAGCGCCTACCTACGTAGCAGACTCAGCGGTCTAAAACATAGTAATAATATAGAACTTATTTGCAAACGCATTGTACCAACAAATTATTAGTTTTAGGTGTTGTTAATGTAGAGCTTCAGAATTTAATTCAAATTTCATAATTAACTCCACTGTTCTGTTACTTATGTTTTACTTGCGTAACATTTTCTAGATACTCTAAAAGTTTTGTACAGTGATATGACTTCTCTTCTTTTTAAAAATCGGATATTTTCGGATAAATATCCGCTGTGTAACATTCACATCACTACACATTCTCGTCTACGGTTCTAAGTTGGTATAATGCTCACAATTTCCATGTCACGGATTGCATGAGGATGTAAGGAATTGGCGGATACCTCGGTTAAGATTCTCGGATATGAATACTTTAGCGTTTTTACCTTGTCCGGCGAAATTTTTATATGGTTCTGATAAAGATGACGAAAGGTGATAGAAATTCATTTCAAAATCGGTTCAGCTGTTTTGCAGATTTTCCGGAACAAAAAGGTAGACAAGAAATAAAAAAAAAGTTAGAGTATGATATATTTTTATATACTTATATGCTTTTTTCAAGCAGGCATTTTGAAATTGCAAGCAGATTTATTTCATTTACCTTAGTTTGTATGCAGACTTATTTATGCCGTAGTCACTCTCTATCAGATTATTGCATATTTATAGATGCGTTCAAATAATAAAGGTTTAAAAATAACGAAAACGAAGAGGCCGTTTAATTATTCAAAACATAAAGTGATAACGGTTAGTCACCTACCTTGTGCCGTTGACACGTTACTTAAACTATAAACTATAGGTCACACAGGTAACAAACTATCATTAAATAATACATACCATCTTATCCTTCAACTGTGGCATACAAATTGAGGAATTTACAGAAAGGATGCCTTTTTGGAGTTCCGTGAGGGCACGTCGAAAACGTCTGTCATTTGTTTTGATGTTCGCATTCTTATGTCATTTTCAATCTGTCAAAAGCTTTTGACGTTGGTTGAGGAATGTCATTAGGGCTAGTTTTTAGGGTTCCGTACCCAAAGGGTAAAACGGGACCCTATTACAAAGCCTCCGCTGTCTGTCTGTCTGTTTGTCTCCAGGCTGTATCTCATAAACCGTGATAGCTAGAAAGCTGAAAATTTCACAAATGATGTATTTCCGTTGCCGCTATAACAACAAATATTAAAAATTTGAAAAAATAAAAAATATAAAGTTGGGGCCCCATACAATAAACGTGTTTTTATCGTATTTTTTGAGATGATAGTACGGAACCCTTCGTGCGCGATTCCGACTCGCACTTGGACGGTTTTTTTTTAATATGTACGGATTGTGAAAAAAAGTCAAGAGCAAGATCCTTTTATTACTTGTGTGGATATAAAAATACATTGCCTGTATGAAATAATAAATTTTCTTTCTCATTTTAATAAGTACGGAATCCACCACAAAACTCACAATTTTAAATAACATTTATTCTCAAATGTTTTCACGGTTTGTTATAAAGGATGGTGCGACGGAATGTGCAACTGATGTGTTCCTAATGATGATTAATATCCTTCATACGCTTAGTGGGTGGGCAAAGACCTCTTCGAATCTCAAAAGTGACTGAAAGAGTTGTATAAAATGTGGTAATTATAATAATTCGTTTTTTTTGCTGTTATGTGTAAAAAATTTGGTAAAGTTTTGGTGGTAGAATCCATACCGTAACTCTATCTTGACCCTGCGGGGGTTGCGGAATGTTTATAATAGTTACCGTGACCCCGGAATATAAAGGGCAACCGAAGGAGCATGAGTGGGTTTTAGTCAGTAAAAGTCTGACACGCCCTCCCGCCCCGTCACTCACACTAAAAAAAACTCTATCTTGACGGTTGCGGCCTACCTGTCTGTCTAACTTTATGTTTGTAATGATTTAAAGGCTAAACCACGAAACCGATTTTGAAATTGGATACGATTAGATCATAAACAAGGTCATAAGCTACATTTTATTTATCTATATGAATAAAATGGCTAACTGACTGATTGACTGTCTGTTGATAGTAATCCTTCGAACACACGTGATTCGAGACGAAATAGAAAGACAATAGCAGCGCGACAGCCGGCTGTCGCTTGGTCGTCGAAAGGTAAAATAAAACTTTACATTTAAATCCATACTAATATTATAAATGGGAAAGTGTGTCTGTCTGTCTGTTTGTCTTTCTTTTACGGCAAAACAGAGCGACGAATTGACGTGATTTTTTAAGTGGAGATAGTTGAAGGGATGGAGAGTAACATAGGCTACTTTTTGTCTCTTTCTAACGCGAGTGAAGCCGCGGGCAAAAGCTAGTAACTAATACGTCACGCTATAATCTACGGGAACGAACCAGTAACCGAAGCAAAACGCGGGTAAAGCCACTTGAGACAGCTAGTGTTTGTCATAAACATTGATTTCTCAAAAATATTCCTCGTCATCGTTTAACCAAGATTGGCGTAATCTTCTAAGTAAGATGGAATCATGAGAAGTTTGACCTCCGTTAGCGTTTGATGACAAGTCTCGTGTACGTGATGTAATATTCTTATAGGTCAATGTTACTCGTATCTAAGTGGATTTCATCCTAAAATAGTAGCGAAACTATTATATTTGTAATTTAACTAATAGTTATGAATTTTATTTTATCGTATATCGTTATATGTAGATGGGAGTAAAATGTGACTTTTTCAATTCATAATGTACATTTAATTTTTTCTAGGACATCACTGGCGTCCCGTGTTTCGAAAAGCACCTGAAGTTATTGGTTTCAATTGTCATTCGTATATCTTTGACAGTCAGAAAGATTGACAAGTAGTTTAAGTATTACAGCCAACAACAGAATACTTGTATTATTGTAACTTTAAATTTTACTGTCTCCATGTTTACTGGACTGTAAAGTGATTGCCTGAAGCACAGGTTGAAATAAACCTAGGTCGGGCGGATCGCTACCAAATATTGCAATTTGTTAATAATAATTATCATAGTTTCAGTTCATTCTTAGGATTTCTTTATGTATGGATATTTTATATCTATTGCCTATGTACACTTTGTTATTTCAAGAAATATATATATTTCTTTTTTATTTAGCTGGATAAGATAAGACTGCAAGCCGACTCTAACATAGTTGACAAAAAAGTCTTATATTTCCAAATATTAAGGAAAATATAAAGCTTTCTGTGAAGAAGCTTATAGCACATCCTTATTTCTATCACTAACATTAGTTGCTGTATATATGTCGCAGTAAGATAGGTAAAGCCGTAATATAGTTATATTCCTAGGGATATAATTATCTACCGTAACATAGTTATACGAAAGCGATTCATTACTATCTCACTAGGAATATAATTATAAAACCGTCGAAGTTTAGTGATATACTTATATTACTAGATTAGGTTTAGTGAAATAGCTTTCGGAGTGTGCGGCGCCTGTATATGAGAAGCATCCAGTGCTTCGTAATTCTAGATGTCATGATTCCTCTCCTTGTCGGAACAAAAATTAAAAAACACTTTTAAAAAACCAAGATCTCAACTTGTTGATAAACAAGCTGAGATCTTGGTTTTTTTTTTAATTGGTCTGTCTCAAAAAAGTGGAACACTTTTGAATTTTTGAAATTTTTGAATTTTAGATTTAATACAATATGATGACAATATGACTTTTTTTGAGACAAACACTAATTATATGAGTATTTATGTAAAAAAAATGTTTTTCTGCTCTCCTGAAAAATCGGGTTTTGGTTTATACGACCTTTCTACCCAAAGGTTTTGAGATATTTTTAAGTATTTTTTAATTTTTGTTCAGACAAGAAGAGGAATCATGACATCTAGAATTACGTAGCACTGGATGCTTCTTACATACAGGCGCCGCACACTCCGAAAGGTATTTCACTAAACTTAATCTAGTAATATAAGTATATCACTAAACTTCGACGGTTTTATAATTATATTCCTAGTGAGATAGTAATAAATCGCTTTCGTATAACTATGTTACGGTATATAACTATATCCCTAGGAATATAACTATATTACGGCTATATCTATCTTACTGCGACATATAGATAAGCAGGATATGGATGCCTACATGTAAGAAAACACCTACAGCCACATGAGAGGTACTGTTAAGAGGAATAATTTAGGCTACATAACATCACGCTAAAGCCTACGAAAGAGGAGCAGTAACTAAATGTATAACATAAAGAAACCGCGAGGCTACAAACAGTTATGTTACATTTTTCCTGGTTTAAATCGCATACAGCGTGCGACATGGGCAAAAATTCCACATTTCCGTTTATTTTTACCCTTAAAAATATTTCAATTTTGAATCACCCAATACAAATCGAAAACCGCATTGAATAACAAAATAACGCTCACTACTGGAACACATACTGACCTCTATTCTAAACGCTATAAGGTTCAGAATCCAATGGTAATTGGTTTTTAGATAATGTTTATATGCTTACGGTACTCGATTCGGCGAATCACATCCGAATAACAAATAACTTGGACTGTAAAACGTGAGACGCAAGCTAAAGATCATGTGTCTTGTGTGGGTTCCGTAGTAATAAGGCCATAAGCCATACGTAACATAATGGGGTTATTTGAAACTAAGGATCAATTTCGCCACTCTAGTACCAACCACTGCAACTCCTGAAAGCCAGAATCAACAGTGGAGTCTATCAGAATAGCTCAAGCAATTAAACCCTCGAACGCACGTTTCGAGACACAATAGAAAAACAATAGCAGCCCGACAGCCGGCTGTAGCTTGGTCGTCGAAAGGTTCAAACGCGAGAAGTGAAGAAGAACAATGGAGAAGTAAGAAAAAACTACTTTCGATGTTCCTCCATTTCAAGTAGAAGAGAAGGAAAGTAGGGTGATGTAATAAAGTTGTATAAATAATAATGATGCAAACAAAACTTATAATATGATTTACAAACGGAAACAACGGAAATAGAAGGTCAATAGGCACAAAGAGGCGAATCCAAATGAAAAGTTCAGAAGGCCTGACACCACGGATAAATTACTTGTACTTGTTACTCTCAATTATTCTCAGAAAGGCACAAATACGACTTACTTTAATCACCATAACAAATAATTTAACTGGAACATAGAATTTTACTGTTATTTTTACTAATGAGGCGGCGAACAAGTCTCTCTCACTCTGGGTTCTGGGGTGGTGGGCGGGTTGGTGGAACTCTGGGTTGACTGGTAGAGAATGCCTAAGGCATTAAGTCCGCCCTTGTACGCTTGTGCATGAAGTTTAAATAAAAAAATAAACAAGTACATGACTTGCAGAAAAAAAAAATGCAAAAAAAGCATTTATTCCACTTAGACCATTTACATGCTTATGAATTGTCAATCTGATCGGTTAATCAGAAAGTTGAAGCTAGTTGATCCAAAATGTAGGATAGTCTCTATGGAGAAGAACAAGCAAGAACCTATATGGGCGCTCTTTTCGATCTATTGTATTACCGCCGGGGGACTTGGGACTTCGAGGCCCATCGGCCTCTAATAGGGTCCCCGCTCCCGGTGGAAGTGCGCGCATGAAATGGACACAGTCCATTAATGAAAATGTTATGCGCGCATACAACCTGACTGCGTACCGTGGTCGGATGCTCTCTCTGTTCCAGGTGCTAGAACCGGCTGTCAATGCTACGGCTATTGGTCAAATGTGTGTGATGTGAGGATATAAGATCCCAATCCATGACAAGTGGTTATTTTGATCAAAGACCCCTAATATTTCAAAGTCAATGGTCAAATAAACGGCTTGATGACTGATAATGCGACCCGTTAAAACCTTGACGAGAGACTACGTTAGCACGTAAATTGAAAATTAATGAGATGACTCAGTTTTTTTAAGACGAATCATCTGTTTCAACTTATAGGGTAAAATTTCGTCACGTATTTTTTGGCACCATAGGGTTTTGGTCTCTAGAGTTACATATCTTGGAGGCAGGCTAACTCCAAAAGGCCCGTTGCTAGGAAGGTGAAACCAGGGGACGGGAGCAGTCATTTGATGATTTCCCACTCCCAAAAAAAACATGTTTTACAACTTTATAAATGGGCTTTCCAAAACAAATATTTTTCAATTCGAACCAGTAGTTGCTGGTTATAGCTTAACGATATTAGTACAGATATTTTTAAAGGGCTTTTAAAATTATGAACTCAATGTTTAAAAGATCGCCTTTTCGGCTATTCTTTATGTTCCAAGGTACTAGATATACGAACTGGGTTTTAGTCAGTAAGAGTCTGACACGCCCTCCCGCCGCAACCAGGACGGGAGCAGTCATTGGATGATTTCCCACTCACCAAAAAAAAAAAAAAAAGAAAGGGCGGGAGCAGTCATTGGATGATTTCCCACTCACAAAAAAAAAAAGGAAGATACGAACTTTTCAAAAATATGCTTTACCTTCCGACGACGTCTATCTTTGTTTATCGAATAATGTTTGTTGGAAGGTTTAAACAACACAAAACATGAAAGTATTTCTTATTTCTATATCTATTCTAAAATTAACCCATGTTAACATTACATAGAACCATCGCGTCTATGATCTAAGACCACAGTTATCTTTAACCACATCTTTAAAGCGAAGCGGGGGTGTTGGAAAGCGTTTAATCACAATAATCGCAGCACTTTCAGCTTCTGTTCGTAAGTAGGGCAACACTTTCTAGCTTATTGTCTTAGAGAGAATAGCTATAGTTAAGTATTACTAGTGTCAAGTATAGACTTAGCTACTTAGCGCAAGTTAAATGAACGACGATATTGCTGATGATTATAGATAGATTTTGATCTGGTGATGGTAGTATTAATGATGAGAGAATCAATTATTTGCCTAAACTATGGTTTTTATAAAGTTACCATAACATTTAGTAATATTACATAATATTTTATAATGTCGTAACAATATGAATTTTTCAAAGTTTAACTTGAATATAACTGACATCCCGTGCTTCGGGAAGCACGTAAAGCCGTTGGTCCCGGTTGTCTTTCGTAGAACTTTGACAGTCGTTACTGGGAATCAGAAACCAGAAAGTCTGACCCGTCTAACCATGGAGTATCGTGTCGCCCAGTTACTGGGTTGTGGAGGTCTGATAGGCAGTCGCGCTTCACGGGTGCACCTATATTATTTATGTGCACTTACTTATGCACTATATAACATGCTTACTTGTCTAGCCTCTATATTATTACCCGTCGTGACCGGAATCCATTCAGGACAATATTATCCAACAAACAATAACAACAATCGGATCAAGAGATCGTATCAAAGATAATTAGAATTATAATTATCTGCATACCAAAGCACAATAAAATTTTAAACTTCTGACACTCAAAATTACGATGTAATTATATTTTACAAGAACAATAAGCATTAAGAATGAATTAGTTTCTAACAATAGTGGTGGAAACAATGAGATATGGTTTAGATAATATTTAGTACTGAGTTCCTAACTAAGCTAAGAATTTGAAGTTTCGCAAACTGATTACGGTGGTGGTATAAAATGTAAGCGATTTGGTTGTTACCGACTTCACAAAAAGGAGGAGGTACTATGTTCGGCTGTTTGTATGTTTTTTTGTATGTTTGTTCATCGATTACTCCGTCAATTGTCAACGGATTTTCAAAATTCTTTTTTTGTTCGAAAGCAGATAGTTCTGAGGTGGTCCCACTGTCACCAAGTTAGGATCTGATGATGGGATCTTAGAGAAATCGAAGACAACCCTCAAATTTTATAGGCTCACTTATTGTTTTTCGCATATTTTATGAAGTATCTTGTGTATTTGCGTATGGTTGTCACCATCTCAGTTAGCTGAGCTGATGATGGAAGGTACAACTCCTTAACAGTAAGAAGTTACTCGAACAGGCAAGGACTGTTTTAGTAAATTGTTTTGATGTTTGATAGGGCATTTGCCACATTTGGGCTCATGATCATCAAGTCATGACCTGATGCTGCAGTCAGGATAGTCTGCAGAGTATCTAACTCCTCGACAAATACCAGCAGATATATCGTGTTTAGGCTCATTGAAAAGGGCTCGATGTGTGGATAAACGTACTGTTAATGAGGAACACCGAAGTACACCGAAGAGCATCAGAAAAAGTACAAACCTTGAAATTACAGCACAGTAGTCGTGTTTGGGCTCATTTTAAACAGGACTAACATTAACTCGACACTAAAAAGTAAAAAATAAAAAAACTTTTTACAAAAAAAAAATAACCGACTTCAAAAAGTAAAAACTTAAAAATAACTTAAATTTCGGAAGTCGGTGGCAACACAAATTGACTGGCAGAAGAAAAGACACCGACTTCCGAAATTTAAGTTATTTTTAAGTTTTTACTTTTTGAAGTCGGTTATTTTTTTTTTTTGTAAAGAGTTTTTTTTTAGGAAAGTAGTTTTTGTCCGTGACTTCGTTGAAGTTCCGGGAGAAAAAGTGGTCATATTATTCTTTGATTCCAGAACTCAAAATTTAATAAGACTGAAGAGTTTCTTCTTATGGAATGGATTGGTGCTAGTCTAAACTAGGCAATTTTTTCAAGTAGTAATTTTTCGGTCATAGATATCTTAGTCAAGTTTTTTTTTATATATTACTAGTAAAATTACACTGTAATTATCTTTAGCAACTTTTTAATGTAATAAAATGGAAATTAAAATGAGCTTTAACTGGGTCTAAAGGTGTAACTGGATAGTTTTTTTTTACTTTTGTGCATCACAAATATTACCACTGGAAATAATATGAAGAATGTAGCATCCATACTTTGGCGCTAAACCTTTGTGATAGATATGTTATAAAGATAACGAAAAGTTTGTATGTGTGCGTGTGTGCGGATGTTTGTTACAAAAAACTATTGAACGGATTTTGATGAAACTTTACGTAACATAACTTAAACATCAGAATAAGATACAAACCACATCACATCGCGCTATGACCTACAAGAACCGAACAGTAATCAAAAACATAACGTAACGCGGGTGAAACTGCAAACCGGAGTACAGCTAATATGAATACGAACTGTACGTCGCTTTGAACTACTATACAGAGGCCATAATCCAATCAAATTCGCTTATAGATTGCACCACTCAACACAAATTGTCGTTTTCCATTGATGTCGACACAGTGACATGCTGTGATACCTTGACCCGCTCGGTTTGTCATTCTGTGTCGATTCATTTCCACGCTTCCTTTTATTGTGTTCAATAAATCATAATTTTAGAATTAGCGGTGACTAATCGAAATGGTACTGTTAGATTGGATCCTTGAAGACATATTTTAAATGTAGTTCTTTGAGTTAATCTTTGGCAGATGACATTTAAGTAAACTGTTTATACTAATCTCATTTGTTGGGCACAATTAATCATGTCTCAAGAAATCTTTGTTAATTCCAATTCATTAAAGGTTTATTAATTTCATTTCTTGCAAAACTGTTAACTATTGTGTAAGTATTTGCTAATATGACTTTTTCAATTCATGTACTTTCTAAGTTTATTCGGAACATCACTGACATTACAATTGGTCAGAAGTTAGTCTGACATGAGTGGGTTTAGTCAGTAAAAGTCTGACACACCCGCCCCGCTCAGGACAGGAGAAGTCTTTTAATGATTTCCCACTCACCAAAAAAAAAAACAATCAACCAAGGGGGTGTTACCCTTTAACTAGTTTGTGACAGTCTGAAAGTCAGTTGACTTTTAGACTTGTAAAGCACTAGACTTCATTTGCATCCGGTTAGACTGTAAGCTGATACTTGTAATGTTGATAAAGTTGTGAATAGGCTAAAAAGATGCCTGCCGGGGTTGCGGAATGTTTATAGTGGTTACCGTGACCCTGGAACATAAAGGGCAATCGAAGGAACATGAGTGGGTTTTAGTCAGTAAGAGTCTGACACGCCCTCCCGCCGCACCCAGGACGGGAGCAGTCATTGGATGATTTCCCACTCTCCAAAAAAAAAAATTGGCTAAAAAGATGATGATGACATTATTGTGTAACTGTTTATTTTACTAAAAAAAAAAAACTGATTTCTCAATCTCTTAATAACTGAATCTTTTGCTTTAAGTTACACAATCATTTATTTTCTTAATTAATATTCTAAAGTACTTCTTCAGAATGCTGATTAAGCAGAACTAAGCCAAAATAAAACCTAGAAATCCGTATTTACGATAGTCCGAATAACTTCTTACTAACAACAAATAACAGTGACTAATCCTAACAGAATTTCTTATTAATGTTTTTGTTATGTAAATCACTTTTTATTTAAATTAAAATTTTGGCGAGACGACTTGATTCATCATAGATGTCGCATAAAAAATACTAATTTGCATATAAATGATTTGTTTTGTCTTTATTTCACGGATTCTTAACGTTTCAAGTTCATTATGAAATAAATGTTTTTTTTTTTTTTATATTCACCGTTTGTCTGATTTAGATTGGGAAACGACATATTTGGAACACAGGTTGAAATATTTTAATTAAGTAAAATATTTTTTTGCGGAACTTATTATTTTTAATGATTACCCGTAACGAAGTCAAACATTTCAATAAAAACTAGGACAGTAGTTATGTTGATTCCAATTGATGTCGTTAATATTAATACCGACGCAAAAAGATGGAGGTTATAAGTTTAACCGCTATGTGTGTGTGTCTCTGCCGCACCGTAGCTCTTAAACGGGTAAATTGATTTAGATGCGATTTTTTTAGGTGCTGAGACATGTTTCATCAAAATCAGTGCAGCCTTTTCGAAGTTATCAACTGTTTTGTTAGCTGCAATGCCAATCTTAACAAAATCGGAGTTTTTTTTAATTATATATTTACACTGCACTGAGCGACCGCATGGCATCTGACATAGCAAATGTTGATAGGCGGCGATGATGAGTAAATTAGCTGAGCCGTGGACTTTACCATCCAATGACGTAAGAAATATATACATCAGCAAAGATTAAATACCTATGTATTGATAAGCTAGTTGCCCTGGATTAATACTACGAAAACTACTGAACTGACTTTGTTCTTGTCATTAGACTTAATAAGTTTCAGCAAACTATTCAGTATTGATTTTTTGTTTGTCACCAATTGGCGCGTTGCCCAATGGTTCCGACACGGGATTGTTGAATCCACACTAATATTCTAATTTTGAGTTCAATTTGTCTGTTTGTTCCTTCCAATTTTTCACCTTTTCACCTTTTTTTTGAGCTTGGGAAAATATCAAATGACTTCTCCCGCCCTTTGGGGGGAAGACTTTTACTGACTAAAACCCACTCAAGTTCCTCTGGTTGCCCTTCCGCGATGTGATGTTCCGCGGCCGTGGTAACTATTAGAACTATTCCGCAACCCTGGCAGGAGTGCGACTACGCTTGGCGTATTTGGTAAACAATTTGCGTGTTCGCTGCAATGTAATATGAACTTTATATCCTTGCCAAATACGCCTAGTGAAGTCGCACCATAGGAGGAAATAGGCAAGGTTTAATTACGGACCTTCCCCCCTACAAGTGGCATTATAGAATAGATAGTGGAATAGAATAGATTGTCAAATGTATTGAGAGATTATGTCAACCCCATACATTTGACAATCTATTCTACAATGCCACCTGTCTAGGGGGGCAGATTTGCATTCGCGATAACCAATATAATATAATAATCATTGCAGTGCCGTCTCGCATGGGGTGAAGCAGCGGTGACTCGTGTGAGTTGATTATTTTTAGGTAAATAAAATTGTGAAATGTTACTAACATAGCTTTAAGTATTACTAACATTATTGAGTCATGGTTACTAGAATAAAGAAATTATTATTATATTATATTAATATTCACGCCGACAAAGTCACAGTCAAAAGCTAGTATGGAACAGAGATAATGACACAAACAAAGCAATTTACATGTAATGAGACAGAATTAGGTACTTTTTCTCGTTCTTTTGTAGTAATTTTGGATTTGTGCCAAGAATTCTATGTAAGTAGAACTGTTATTTTGGGGTATCATGGCAAAGATAGTTTTCATGTTAATTGGTTATTGGTATTGATTTATCACAATAGCTTTCGCTCGCTGCTTCGCTCGCACAAATGTCGATAATGTATAAGAAACTGCGGTTGAAATTGGGCAGGAACTAAGATAGCATAAATTATTGCTGTCTCTTGTTCACAGGGTCTAAAAGAAAAAGACGAAAATATTGTGTAGCCATATCCTTCCTGTCGTAGGAAGGATTTGGCTACACAATATTTTTGTTCGGTTTTGTACTAGCTTTAACTTCCATTCCCTATTTTACCCCTATAGGGTTAGAGTTTCCAAAAATCTTTTCTTAGGGGTTACCTACTCTTCACAAAAAACACCCTCAAGTTTCATGTCTCTAGTACCAGCGGTTTGGGCTATGCGTTGATATTTCAACAGTCAGTCATATATATAGATAATTAACGCTATAGTATTATTACATACTCGTATACTAGTTTTATATGTTTTTCGAAAGTAGAGTTCTAGCCCTTGGAGAAGCACACCAGTTGCCAAAGCCACTTTTCGGTGATTCATGGTCCTCCAAACTCTGCATGATGAGAGACGCGCTGGACAAAATTTGGGGGAGGCAAATCAAGATGAATCCCTGATACTCCTCAATCAGATTTGAGGGACCGGGATTAAATTGGCATTTAATTTTTCCACTACATGGCCAAAGCCTTCATAATACCCAATACATTTCTCTTTACTTTAGATATAAATTTGTGACAGAGCGGTTGGCTATCGTGCTGCTGTCGAAGTTTCGATTCCGGCACGGAACAAATATTTCTATGGTCTACAGGTATTTGTTTTAAATCTGGTGGTCTGTGTATGTAGATTTATATGTTTGTAAAAGCATCCTTAAATATTCTTTGTTTATGAAAACGGCTTGTCAATAAAACAACTAAATAGGAATGGAACTCCCTGCCGGCGTCTGTGTTTCCAAATTCGTATAACCCGGAAGTATTTAAGAATAGAGTGCATAGGCATCTACTGGGTAAGCTCGCTCCATCGTAGGCTCCGTCTATGCCCTCGGGCTAGTCTGGGACCAAGAGCAAGCCTATTATAATAAAAAAAAAAACATATGTTTGTGCATAGGCATCTTTTGGGTGAGCTCGCTCCATCGTAGGCCCCGTCTATGCCCTCGGGCTAGTCTGGGACCAAGAGCATATGGGCTCATATGTAATAAAAAAAAAAAACAAAAAAAAAAACACCTTTCAATGTTCTCCAAAAAGACGCACCACCATTATTCTTTAATTACCGGTTCAAACCAGTAATAACCGCTTACAGCCGGTAATGGCGAGTAATAACTAGTTAGCTAGCCTTCAACTGTGACTTTGCTTGCATTAAGTTGGGATTATTGGCTAACAATGCGAGCTGACCTTATTCACTTGACTGTCTTTTGTTATTGTTGCGGAAAGAATGTGAGAATGTGTCACTTTGCTAGGGAAGTGTGGGTGTGCAAGGCTATTTTGTTTTTAGTTCCTAAAGCAATTAAACAAAAATAATATATAACCAATTAAACAAAAATAATATATAACAATACCAGCATTGCCAGCCTATTATTGTCCCACTGCAGGGCAAAGGCCTCTTCTCATACAGAGAAGGCACGAGCATTGATCACCACGCTTGCTCAAGGCGGCAATTTCGGACTTATATTCACTACAAGTCCAGGTTTTCTCACGATGTTTTCCTTCACCGATGTCTGTATTGTCTAAGATAATCTTTAGAAAGTACATTTTAATTGAAAAAAGCATATATATGGTCGAATTGAGAAACCTCCTCCTTTTTTTGAAGTCGGTTAAAAAGTTAATTAAACATTATATCAAAAATATAATTCATGAAAGAATAATACACAAATAATACATTTGACAAAAAGAAAACACTACTGCCATGGCAAAATTTTAACAAAGTGACAAAATAACTGTAATTTCGGTGTCGATGGCAACACAAATTGACTAAGAAGAGATTCCACGGACTCGCGAAATTTAAGTTTTTTTTCTTCTGAAGTGAATTGTTAGCATTCTCGGGACTTCCTATGTAAGAAACGGCCCCACATAAGGACAAAGTCAAAGAACAAATAAAAATGAAATATGATAAAGATCACACGTTTCCGATATGCACGTTATAGGTACTTGATTTAAAAACATAACCCTTCTTTCGTCAGTCGGGTAAAAATAATAGGAAGGTTTTTGATATTATGATTAAAACATACGAAGAAAACTTACCATTGGTGAAAAATAAATAACCAAAGTAAAGGTTTTGGATGCAAGTTTACCTGTAACAAAAAAAGTTTATAAGTATAATAATTTAAATACTTTGGTTAACTTACATTACTTTACTAAAAATCATTAGTAAACATTAATTTTATACCGTGAGCGTGAGGATGGTTTGGTGACGGAATTCAATTGAATGACTTTAAAAGAGACTGGTAAACTTCCACCCACTATTTTGTACCCTTAGGGTTCAAATTTCCAAAAATTATACCTCAGTATCTACCTACTGAGAAATATTTTTTGGAATTCGCTCTTCACAATAAACACCCCCATTAAATTTCATTTTTCTAGGACCAGCGGTTTGGACTGTGCTTTGATATATCAACAGTCAGTCAATCACTATTATAAAATCATTGTTTTATATAGGGTGGCTGGTAATTAGTGTAAGATACTTAAACACGTGATTGTGGTCATGATAAGAAACAATTTTTATAATGGGATTAAACCCCAAAATCGCGAAAAACATATCAGTTGTTCAGTGCAGACATAATATAAATGTATGTACTGAACAGCTGATATTTTTTCGTGATTTCAGGTTTCTTTCCATAGTAAAAGTCGTTGGTTATCATGAGCACAATCACGTGTTTTAGTATCGTACACTAATTACCACTCACCCTATAAAGATTAAGCTCAACAAATCCCAGAAAAGGTTCAACAAACAACCATCGTTCCTCTATTTCACAATCTGTCAACAAGTCTGTACCAGCGAGTCCGCATTCCCAGTGATTCATACCAATAGGTTCACTACCAAAATATTTTATTGTTAGCAACACAATGGAGAATGTTTAGATAACTGTTAAATAGTTAGAATGTTAACTTGGCTTGTTTATTACTTGTTTACGATAGCGGTGGGCTAATTGAAATTGTTTTGCGTTGTATGGGAGGCTTTGAGAATTGAATCAGAGATGCTGGATATTTAATAAGACTTGGTAGAAGATTTGTAAGAGGGAAAAATAAAATATGTGCCTTTTTTTGGAAACTATTAATAAATAATTTCAGTGTAATAGTATCACTAAAGAGTAAAGGCATATTCTCATACAAAGAAGGTATAAGCAATGATCACTGCCGAATTGAAATATTTTTTTTCCTTATATGTTATGTATGGTCGGTTTGTAGTCAACATTTAAATAAATACAGGTGTTTTACATAGAGGACCATCAAACCTCCACAATCCAGTTACGGAGTACACTATACTCTTTGGATGGACCGATTGTCAGACCTTCAGATTTATACTCAAAATCATTTATTCAATTTGACCTCTGAGTTTGTTTCGGATGTTTCTTCTCAGAGCAGTCCAGCTAGGAAACACCGCCCGCATCGTTCGCTTAACATAAAAAAAAACAAAAATTGACGTGTTACGTAATGGTTACGTATAACCTATTTACAAAATAAATATGATTTTACTGATTTTATTTTTACAATTGCACCATTTTCAGGTACTTTTAAATTGTCAAGTGTATCTGTCAAAAAGCGAAGCTATTTTCTCGTTCCAAAACAATAGGTTTCTGGAGAAGAACGAGCAAGAAACTCCATGACCACAAGACTTCGATAATTGAAGAAACTGGTCATAATTATACAGCTATTACTGTAAAATAAGAGTCGTTTTACGAGCAATTATGTTGAAAAACCTCACAATCTTGCTAGGAAGTGTAAGAAAATAATCGTGCTAGCTGACTCCAAAACAGACGCATCACATCACCGCCAAAAAACGAAAACAAGTTCAAATCTGCAATAACAATAACACTTATAACATTTTTATAACATTTTTTGCATCGATATTTATCGGTTACAGTAAAAAACTTGCCGTAACAAATATAAAGATATCGTATGATGTAATTTGCGACTATTTTCGGCTTTGTAGGCGTTTCTGCGCTTTTCGTCCGTTCCGGCCGAAATTGGTTTTTTAGTAAAACTGTCTAGACGGTTTTGTGAGACACTTTTAATATTCTAATTGTAATGTTAAATGTCTATGGTTAATAAAAAATAATATTCGAAATGGTGTTTGAAGAACGAAGAAATCTTTTTATTATCACCGTACAAAATAAAGTTAAATATAACCTAATTTATTAGTTTTGTACGATGATAATGAAAAGGTTACCTCTACTGATAATGAAAAGGTTTTCTCTTTGGCCCTAAGAAAAATTCTGTCGTCCGAAGCACTCATCAAAAATATTAATAATAAAAAAAATCTGTTTCGACCGGACCGGCCGAATCTCAGCGGCCAAAATTAAGCCCTATTCTCGATCGAAACACAGCGAATGCGGTTAAGTTGTAAAATATAATGGCTGGCAAAAATCTTAAATAAGCTGTGAAGTTTTAGTCTAATTGGTAAAGATTTTGAGCTAGGTATGCTGTTTTTAGGGTTCTTCATGTGCTAACAGAAATTACTGAGTCAATGTCAATACGTATGTTAGCAAGCTGTAAATGAAAATGCTTATTTTGTAAATAGGTAAAAAATTACACTTTTACACGTTATTTATTATTTCTTATTTGAATCGAACGATAAAGCCGGTTTCCTGGCTGGACTACTCAGAGGTCAGTCTCTTTTAAAGTCCATACAATATTGTATTGGTCAAATTGTGTGAGGACCATGATGGTTAATAACAGAAGTGATCTCTTGATGAGAGAGTAGCTAGTGTACAAATTGCAAAATATGGTTATTTAGTTTTATTTCTATTTTAGTGGTATACTACAAAATCACCGGGAGTTGGTTTTACTTTGACTTCTGATTTTGCGAAACATTTTGTAAGCCAGAGTTATTTTATATGGTATAAGTATGTTAAGTATGCAAACCAAGCAACCTTTCAGCTTGTAATATCATAACCTTGTAGCTTATTAATAGGTCGGGGAAAAAGTTCCTTCGCATTTTTTAAGAAAATTCAAAACAATTTTTAATATTGTTTATTTACATTTAACTAAAGTATGTAGATACCATTTTGTTCTATAACTTTTTGCCATCTTGTAGGTAGGGACATGATCCCATTGCTATAGAAATTTTGGGACTTCTAATCAAAATACCGCGACAAGTGGTTTTGGCAGTCCTCTCGTGATGTTAACCTGACACTGTCTAAAGAATGCTGAAGTGACCGAAACAAGTGGAAATCTGAAGGTGCAAGTCAGGACTATACGGCGGATGCATTAACACCTCCCAGTCAAACTCTCTTAATTTTTGCTGAGTGGCTAAAGATGTGCGTTATCATGATGAAAAACCACACCCCTTCTGTTGATTAATTCCGGCCACTTTCTCTCAACTTCTTGCTTTAATCTCATCAGTTGTTCGCAGTAGAGTTCAGAATCGATGGTCCTGCCTGGTGGTAACAGCTCATAATGAATAATGCCCTTCCAATCCCACCACACACACAGCATCACCTTGTTGCGAGTTAACCCGGGTTTCGCCACAGTCTGTGAAGCCTGACCGGCCTTTGACCACGACCTTTTTCGCACGTTCTTGTCGTACGTGTTCCAGTTTTCATCACCAGTTATCAGCTTCTTCAAAAATGGTTCGGTTTCATTACGTCGTAACAAAGAATCACAAATGAGTACACGGTTCATTAGGTTTCTTTCAGTGAGCTCGTGGGGTACCCAAATATCGAGCTTTTTTGTGTACCCAGTTTTTTTCAAATGCGACAAAACTGTTTTGTGGTCAATTTCCAGTTCTTCAGCTACGTCGTAACTACTGACGTGCCGATCTTGCTCCACTTTTTCAAAAATGGCATCCATTTTATCCGTAATAGGGCGACCAGAGCGACGTGCATCTTTGACATCAAAATTTCCGGATTGAAATAGCTTAAACCAAATTTGTGCTACTTTCGCAGACACTGCACTAGGTCCATAAACATCGCTAATTTTTTTCGCGGCTTTCGTTGCATTTTTTCCTTTTTTGTAGTAATATTTTAAAATGTATCCGAATTTCTTCATTAGATTCACTCATCTTGACAGTACGAAAAACAAATGAAAATCACACATTTTCCTAATTTGAATTTCGAATTGTGTTCTTCGAAATTTAAACTTTCAACGATACCAAAACCAGCCAGATACAAATAGTATAGCCAAAGAGATTTTATTATAAGTTCAGACATACTATAATGCGAAAAGACTTTTTCCCCAACCTAATATACCACTGAGTATCTACAGAATAAACTGAACTAAAAATGTAAAACCAACTTGCGAAGAAAGTTCATTGACCTCACCATCACATTCTTGCAGAGCCTTAAAAACACTTCCTAAAGGTTCGCAAACATATCCTGTTCTCATAGCAACTTTAACAGGATTACACCATAAATTGTGTGATACTATAAAAACGTAGCCATTTACAATAAGTCTTTAAGAACAGAATTTTCTATACATCGTCCTAGGGCCGCTAATATGCTGCTTAGACTAACAATTGGCTTGTTTAGAAAGGTACTATCGTCACAATTAGTTCTAGTGTGAAGGGTTAATGGATGTTGGTGAAATTACAGGCATCTGTGATATGTCATCTTTGTCAATGCGATACTGATCTGATTTTTGATTTATCCTAAAAACAGTTATCCGATTTAAAGATTTAATGAAATCCAATTGCAGGTTTTTACAATGCAAAGTCGCAACGGTTTCCAGTGGACTTACAGTTATTTGTCAAGTACATCACTTAGCGTGTATTTTAATTTCGGATAGACTGTCGCCCAGTCATGATTCCCTATTACACATTTTTTTTGGCGAGTGGGAAATCAACAAATTACTTCTCCCGTCTTGGGCGGGGCGTGAAGGGGCTTCGGTTGTGTTCGAATTGGATACTTTTTGTACTAATTTATACACTGGCCAAAAATATGAAATACCATAAATAAGTTTTGTAATTTAAATGTCTGTCACTCTCAAGCTTTTTCACAAGAATACACTGCATACCTATTATCTCTTTATTTTATTTGATTACAAATAATCCTATTATTAGAAGGTTATGGGCTAACACGCCTTGTGAAGCTGAGTCTGTTGTGTGTAAAAATAAAGTGCTATGGACGGGGATGCGCCCCCTCCATCGGTGACAGCGCCGGAACACGTACAACTTCAGACCCTGAGTGGCCTCAAGTGGTCCGGCACCACTTCGGCCGGCGTCCAATCCATAGAAAAGTTGGCAGGCGCGGCCAACTACGGGAGCTGGCAATTTGGAATGAAGATGCTTCTCACAGACCTCGATCTGTGGAGCTTCGTTGAATCTCCAGATGAAATGAAGGCATCCATGCAAGAAGCCGAATTCAAGAGGATGGACTCGAAAACCAGAGCAAAAATCTGTCTGATGGTACAAACTGTCATATATCCGGTCATCCAGAACTGTTCTTCAGCAGCCGCTACCTGGAACAAACTCAAGGACACTTATGCCAATAGTGGCCTCCTGCGTCGACTGAACCTCCTGAAGAAACTGTTTAACATGCAGCTGGGAAGATGTACATCAATGGAGGAATACGTCAACACAATACGTTCGGTGCAGCAGCAACTTGCTGATATAGAATCCCCCATTGACGATGAATTCGTGGGAGTAGTGATGCTCACAGGACTGACAGAGGAATATGACCCCCTGGTCATGGCTTTTTGAAAATTCCGGTTCAAAAATAACAGGTGATACTGTCGCCTCGCTACTGATGAAGGAAAAACAACGTCAGAAGCCATCTACTAGCAAGACGACGAATGCACTGTTGGTTAATAGTGAGAAACAAACAAATCGGAATCAAAAGTTCTGTATATACTGCAAGAAGCCAGGGCATCTTGTTTCTGATTGTAGGAAGCGAAAGTATAAGAACGTGAAGAAGAATGTAGCTAGTGTAGTGTGTGATAATTTTGATACTACTATTAATAATTCTGATTTAGTTCTTTCATCCTCATTTTATTCCCACTCATCACCCAAAGATATATGGTTTCTAGACTCAGGTGCCACGTCACACATGAGCAACAGCAGGGACCACTTCAAGTCTCTCACCAGCCAAATCAAGCCGGTAACCGTTGCTAACAATAATCAAGTCCTAAGCGAAGGAAAAGGTACAGTTTTGCTTAATGTTTCTAAAAACATTCGCTCTATTTCGGACGTGCTGTATGTACCCAAATTAAGCACAAACTTGTTGTCTGTACATAAAATTGCTAAGAAAGGCTACATAGTAGTTTTTACAGACAAAGGCGCATACATTTTACTGAAAAATGAATGCAAAGTCTCAGGCAGAGTCGTAGCAACATGCTCGAATTACAAAGGCATGTATAAACTTGACATCTGTGAGAGTGCCAACCTGACTAGTGTCAATGAGTCAATGTCACTATGGCATAGACGTCTCGGGCATCTCAATGTCAAGGCTATGGAAATCCTAAAGAAAAAAGGTTTAGGTATAAGTTTTAATGCAAGTTCGAGTGAAACCTGCGTTCCATGCCTACAAGGTAAGCTATCCAAAAAGCCTTTTAAAAACTCTAAAAGTAGATCAAGCAAAGTCCTACATCTCATTCATTCTGACCTCTGCGGGCCAATGAGCGTACAATCTTTTGGAGGAGCTTTATATTTACTTACTTTTACAGACGACTTTAGTCGCAAAACTTTTGGATACTTTTTGAAAACTAAGAGCGAAGTTTTTTCTAAGTTTGTCCAATTTAAAGCTCTAGTGGAAAACCAAACCGGGAACAAAATCAAATGTTTGAGATCGGATAATGGTCGCGAATACGTTAACGGGCCTATGTCCAATTTTCTACGAGATAACGGCATTATTCACCAAACATCAGTCCCATACAATCCACAGCAGAACGGAGTTGCAGAAAGAGTTAACCGGACTATTATTGAGAAGACACGTGCTATGTTACACGACTCGAAGCTACCGAAAGCTTATTGGGCAGAAGCAGTAAATACTGCTATTTATCTCAAAAATCGCTCGCCCACCCAGTCTCTCAATAATAAGATTCCTGAAGAAATCTGGACCGGTAAACCAATCGATCTCTCTCACCTGCGAGTCTTCGGTTGCGAAGCACACGTACTCGTGCCAAAGGAAAAAAGAACGAAACTCGATTCTAAGACCCAAGCTTGTATATTTGTAGGATACTCAACCGAAACGAAAGGCTACCGTCTCGTTAACCCTACAAACCCTAGAGCAATTATTACTGCCAGGGATGTGGTCTTTGTAGAAGACAAACCACATAATCAAGAACTTTCATCACCACCAGCACCAACTGAGGTACTGTTGCCTATAGTAGATGAAGTTCAAAGCTTTCAGCCGCAGCTACAGACTGGACCTCTGTGTGAACCAGAGCGTCAGTCTCAACTAGAGCCAGAGCCTCAGCCTCTACCAGAGTCAGAGCCTCAAACTCAACATGAGACAGAGCATCAGTCACAGTCTGAGCTTGACCCCCTACCCTCAGAAGCGGTCGTGACAGAAGACTTTGTTTCCTCTGGAACGTCACCCGAGCGCCCAGATCCTGAGCATATGGTACAAGCTGAAACTGAACGAAGATATCCTCTTCGTGACAGGCGTCCACCTGTCAGATTCCAAGAGCATCTGTACCTTACCTCGGATTTGGAACCTGAGACGTACAAGGAAGTCAATGACCACCCGCTTAAGGAGAATTGGATTAAAGCCATGCAGGCTGAATACAACTCCTTAATGAAGCATGGCACTTGGAAGCTAGTGGATAGACCTAGCAACAGAAAAACAACAAAGTGCAAGTGGGTTTTCAAAATTAAAAGGGACACGTCTGGCCAAATTAGTAAATTCAAAGCACGATTAGTCGCAAAGGGTTTTACTCAAGTTGCTGGTATAGATTACGGCGAAACTTTTTCACCAGTAGCAAGACTGTCAACTGTGCGACTATTTTTAGCATTCGCTGCCAATAAAGGCTTGCAAGTAGAACATTTAGACGTCGAAACAGCTTTCCTCAATGGGGATCTCGAGGAAGAAATTTATATGGAACAACCCGAAGGATTCGCCGATAACCCCAAAGGAAAAGTATGTCTACTTAGAAAGGCTCTCTATGGTCTCAAGCAAGCCCCACGACAGTGGAACATTAAAGTGTGCCAGGCCATGCGCAAACTCAGCCTCAATCAGGCTACCAATGAGCATTGCCTGTACTATAGACGCCAAGATGGCGATATTTTACTTGTAGCAGTCTTCGTTGACGATTTCTTCGTCGTCAGTTCAAGTGACAGCTTGAAAGACCAGTTCAAGACTGAACTCAAGAAAGAGTTTACGGTCAAGGACCTTGGTGTCCTAAGAGATTGCCTGGGTATGAGAGTTACCCAAGACAAAACTGGCATTTCTCTCGACCAGTCAAAATACATAGAGAAGTTAATAGACAAATTTGGCATGAGTGATGCAATTAGCGTCACGACACCATTAGAACCTGGCCTTAAGCTTACACGCCCTAGTGAGGATGATGAACCATTTGAAGCCCCATATCAGGAGCTTATCGGATCCTTAATGTACATTGCAATCTGCACACGACCTGATGTTGCGCATACGGTCTCGTACCTGTCGCAGTTCAATGGACATTACGGGGGGGTGCACTGGAGATCCGCCAAGCGTGTTCTACGGTACCTTAAAGGTACAAAAGATATGCGGCTCCAATTTAAAAGAGACGGCCAGTTCTACCCAGTAGGCTACACAGATGCCGACTATGGGAATAACCTAGTGGATCGCCGATCCTATACTGGTACTTTGTTTATGATGAGCGGAGCACCTGTGTCTTGGGAATCCCGCAAGCAGCGTACAGTTGCCCTCTCGACCACTGAAGCCGAGTATATGGCACTGGGCGAGGCTTGCAAAGAAGCCATCTATCTCAAGTCACTCATTTATGAAGTCTTCGGTATCACGCATACTCTTATCATACATACCGATAATCAAAGTTCCATCAAACTTGCACATAATAACACGTATCATGCCCGCACAAAACATATAGACATAAAGCACCATTTTATCCGTGAATCCATATCGCACCATGATCTCACCATCAAATATATTCATACAAACGACATGATCGCAGACATTTTTACAAAACCTTTGCCCAAGCTAAAACACTACAAATGTGTAAAATATTTAGGTTTAGGCTAGGTATAGGATTTATTGTGAATGTCATTTGTTTTTTTTTTGGTTTGTAGATTGTTATTCAAAATTCAAAATTCAAAGCATTTATTTCACTTAGACCATTTACAGGTACTTATGAATTGTCAAAAGAGTCGGTCGGTTAGTCAGAAAAGAAAAGTGACGCTAATTGCCTGTTCCAAAACGTAGATCTCTATGGAGAAGAACAGGCAAGAAACTCCACGGACACTCTTTTAAAAAAAATCATGTTTTACAAAATCTTGGTTACATTTTCTTTTTGTTGCTTCTACATGTGAAAACAATGTAAGTATGTAACAAAATAATTAAATACAAAATTAAAATAAAAAGTCAAATATAAAAAGTCATGGCAGTTAAGAGATGACCCATCTCAACTGACAGCGCCCGTTCACGAGCATGACGCGTGGCATCAGCACCATTTAGCTCAACCATTTTGAAGGGAACCGAATGATCCAACGCACTCGCCACCATCAGCGAGACTTTTTGAGCGAGCATGACAATGCTCCTAACCGCCATGTCTATTTGTGTTTTGTGTCAGTAGAGAACTATCGTAATAAATCACTGCATCGTAATCACATTTACAATATTTCAAATATGCATTTAAATTACACAAACCAAAGTTTTGTACTGTAAATAAACATAAATGGGTGAAATTTAATTACCCATAAAATAATAATAATAACGATCTTGAATATTCATGTCAACAATTTAAAGGGATAACAAACATTTTCTATCTTCCAATGATTAACAATTCTGATTTTGGAAATAATGCTTTTAATTTATATATAAAACAAAAGTTTTAATCTGAAATCTAAAAATATGTATAACAGTATAAGTTATTTATGTCAATTTAGGGGCTATTTAGCATATTTCTCTTCCAAACATTCCTAATTTGTGAGACTAGGTGGCTGTGGAGCAGGACCAGCACCCAACCAAGCATTTTTATCTATAATATAATCCTCTAATTTATAGTATGCTTGACTACATAGTGTGCGCTTAATACATGTTTTAAATTGTTTTTCATTTAATTGAAGAATATTAAGTGGAATTTTATTGTAACATTTAACGCAATACCCCATAAAAGAAGTATGTACCTTGGACAATCTGAAACTTGGCTGGTCTAATTTGTTCCTGTTTCTTGTATTGATATTATGCCTGTCACTTATTTTACTAAAGAGCTGAAGATTTTTACGGACATACATAATATTTTCATAAATGTATTGGCAGGGAACCGTCATGATGTTTATTTGTTTAAACAACTCTCTCAGTGATTCGCGTCTGCTGAGGTTATAGATAGCTCTGACAGCCCTCTTTTGCAGAATGAAGATAGAATCTATATCTGCAGCGCGTCCCAAAGCAAAATACCGTAAGACATGATGCTATGAAAGTAACTAAAATATACCAGTCTCGCGGTATCTACGTCGGTTAATTGTCGGATTTTCCTGACTGCGAATGCAGCTGAACTTAACCGCCCTGCTAGAGATGTTATGTGAGGACCCCACTGCAGCTTAGAGTCAAGCGTGATCCCCAAGAAAACAGTTTTTTCGACGAATTCTAGCACATCCCTATTTAATACAACACTACATTCGCTATTCTAACATTTGGCAAAGTGAATCTTATACATTTGGTTTTCTTTTCATTTAATACTAAATTGTTTACTGTAAACCAATTATGAACCTTATTCATGGCGTTATTTACTTCGTCAAGGTGTTGTGCACGTCGGTTCACTTTAAAAATCAGTGAAGTATCATCAGCAAATAACACCATTTGAGGTTGGCTTTCCAGTATACTCGGTAAATCATTTATATATACTAAAAATAGGAACGGACCCAATATTGATCCCTGTGGTACACCCATTTTTACTTTTAAACCAGAAGAATTTACACCGTTTATTTGTACTTGCTGCAATCTATCATTTAAATATGATTTTATAAAATTTAGAGCTACCTCACTGAGACCGTAATGCTCAAGTTTCAAAAGCAATGTTTCGTGATCGACGCAATCAAATGCTTTGGAGAGGTCGCAGAAAATGCCAATGGCATCCTGCGACTCTTCCCATGCTTTAAATATATGTTTAATTAAAGTAATACCGGCGTCAGTTGTGCAACGTCCTTTGGTGAATCCGTACTGCTGATTGTGTAAAATCTTGTTACAGTTGAAATGATTGAGCATTTGATTTAGCATCACTTTTTCAAACACCTTGCTCAAACCGGCAAAACAGAAACAGGTCTATAGTTATTGGTATCCTTACTATCCCCGGATTTGAAAAGCGGTATGACCTTGCTATGTTTCATTAAATCCGGGAAGACCCCTTGGTCTATACATAAATTAAATATAAAAGCTAAATAGGGCGAAATTGTCTCAATAATTGATTTGCAAACATTAGTTGACATGCCCCATAGATCTTCAGTTGACTTGATTTTTAGTTGTTTAAAAGCCTTTACAACAACCACAGGATTAATACGTTTAAAATTAAATTCTATTGGGCAGGCCGAAACATTAGTTCTAAGTAAATCAGCAGCAAGTGTAGGCGATGAATCTAAACTTTCAGTGGTTTTAATTGGAATATTGGTGAAAAATGTTGAAAATTCCTGAGCCACTTCACTATTTGTCCTTATGAGACCACGGGAAGTTTCTAATGTGTAATCTTTATTATGTTTTTTATTTCTATTCGTTTCATGATTGATAATGTTCCAAACGGTCTTTATTTTATTTTCTGAGGATTTGACCTTGTTACTAATAAACAAGGCTTTGGCTGCTTTGCAAGTATTTTTAAAAATTCTCGAGTACTTAGTAACATACTTATTAAAAGTATCCGTGTTAATATAAGGCTTAAGGCCATACAGGTCGAACAGTCTTTCTCTGCTTTTCCTAATACCAGGAGTTGCCCAATCACTGAATAGAAATTTTGGGCAAATAGTTTTATTTTGTTTCTTAAAAATATTATTAAATTCTGTTTGCACGATTGAGAAAAAATTTTCATACAAAAAATTACCATCTTCCATATTATAGTCCTGGACGTTTAACTTACTAACTAAAGTGCAATTAAATTTATTTAAATTACCAGGAGTTATTTGCCTTGTCTGTATCTGCAATTTTTGAAGTGGTATAATGGACTCAAAAGTCACAGATTGTCCACTGTGATCAGAAGGAAGGTAATTTACGATGGCTTTATCTAAATAGTCGCAGCAGCAAAAAACATTATCAATACATGTAGCAGTAGTCGTAGTAATTCGTGTTGGTTCTAGAAATACATTGGACAAATTAAAAGATTTAAAAAGACTTATCAATCTATTGCTAATTGAATTACTTTCTAGAATATTGATATTAAAGTCACCACAGATTATTACCGCTTTATTGCCAGTAGAAAGTTTATTTAAAATGTCATCCATTATCGACTCAAATAAAGTGTAGTTTTGATAATTTGGGGGTCTGTAAACGCACACAACAATATGCTTATCTAGCTCAACACAGGCCAACTCAATAGTATGTTCAACTGACATTTCAACTATATCTTTGCGAACCTTAAATTTAATACATTTTTTTAATAATATTAATGCCCCCCCACGCAGCAAAGATTTCCGGTTAAAACAGCTTCCCACAGAATAATTGTCATAATTAATTAACATTTCATAATCTTTCAGCCAATGTTCTGTAAAACAAACTATATCAAACATTGTTTTTTCTAAAAATAGTTCAATTTCTAATTGTTTGGAAGAGAATCCTTGAATATTTTGATGAAATAATTTCAAGGAATGCTGCTTAAATCCTTTTTTACAAGTTGGTAAATAAGTGCTAGAAGATACCTTGTGGTTGATTAAATTAACTATATTGTGACTGGTACCTTCTGTTGTCTTATTGACTAGTTTAAACAATTATTACTAGAACTTACCACCTTAACATTAGTATAATTACTAACTATGGTGGGTCTTAATATACAATACTTCGACATACTACTTATGTCTGAGTTAAAATTAAAAGCTAATAGCCGAGCTATCTGACGTCTAAAACTAATGGGCAGATACACTGTACCTCTAGTCGATTTTTTGGGGTTGTTTGATTGTTAGGTGTGTACATAATATTGTTGGTGTTTTATACAGGGTTGTGTTAGTGTTAAGTGTACAGTTAACTTTGATATGAATATAAGGTTTTTTTTTTTGTTTATACAGGGTGTATAAATTACGGGGGGGTGTTCGAATTGGATACTTTTTGTACTAATTTATACACTGGCCAAAAATATGAAATACCATAAATAAGTTTTGTAATTTAAATGTCTGTCACTCTCAAGCTTTTTCACAAGAATACACTGCATACCTATTATCTCTTTATTTTATTTGATTACAAATAATCCTATTATTAGAAGGTTGCCCTTTATGTTCCGGGGTCACGGTAACTATCACATCCCCTTTTCGAATTTTTAGATAAAGATATTCGAGTAATATAACACCATCTAAAAACTACTATCGCTAAACCCCATTTAACGTTCTTGAACTCCCATTTTATTTTTCTGCTGACCCAATTGTAGGCCCCAGGGATCTTGTTACACCCCAAGAGATAGTCGTAGACCCCGTGACACCCCTAATCAAAGCGTCTGCTAGCAACATTTTAGCGCTCCTATACCTGTACGACTCAATCGCGTGTCTATGCTCACGCAACATGATACACGATCATAACCAAGTATCTAACTTTAAAACCTTGTTTACTTTTAGTTTGACTTAATTTTAGATCGGCAAGATACAGGGTTCTGCTTTGTGCCAGAAATAGAACGAACATTAAGAAAGTTTGCAAATTATCCGTAGGCAAGAAAATTGATGAAAATGTTGTTTGTCTTCGAAAATGTTATATGGAATAAATAATTAATTGGGGTTTCTAAATGAAAAAGAATTTGTAATTCAGTGTATTATTAATATTACAGTAATAATATTAAAAAAATAGTCTGTAAAAAAAACCTTGTCATTTTCAAGTGTATCGTGTCGCCCAGTTACTGGGTTGTGGAGGTCTGATAGGCAGTCGCTTCACGTAAAACACTGGTATCCAGATGAATCTGGTTAGGTTTGAAGCCGACCTCAATAAAGTTATTAAAAGGCTAGGGGGGATGATAAATTTTTTTAATAAAAAAAATTTTGTTGTCAGGCGTGGGGTAATTTCCTATTTTTCTATGGAAGTTCTTTCAACTTAACTTCTCTGACAGATTCCAGTACCTTAATAGTAAGTATTTACATTTGCGACCGGTATTTTATTAAATAATGTTATTAATATTACATCATAAATTTTATTACTCCAACATCAAATGGTCTTTTCCTAACTACTCTCCATGAGGAATACTTTAGAATAATTTTCCATAAACATGTAAAATATCATACAAATAGTTTCCTTGACAAATATAATTATAGATCCGTTTAATTTCATTCCGAGCATGTTAAGGCCTGATGTAACTTATAAATGAATAATATAATTATATACACATGAAGTGGATCCCATATTTAATAAAAAGCTAGTAATACGTAAACATGGTACACACGGCTACACATCAAGCTATGCGATACCAGTTTTAGCTGACCTCGCATTGTGCATGTTTTTCGTACAATCAGAAGTCAGCTGTGTTCTTTGTGAAGAGTAGATATCAACTAAAATTTTTTTTGTAAATTCAACCCCTAAAGAACCCCTATAGTATTAGTTAAAAGTTCAACATCCACGCGGGAGAAGCCGCAGGCGAAAGCTTGTAATAATTTACACTTGTGAGCCAAAATTAAACAATGGTGCTGATTCTCTTGTTCACAAACTTAACTAAATTTAAGTTAAATGTATCTTTCTCTTTCCATTTTTTAAAGAAAAGGACAGAAGATACATGGTATACCGCCGTTTACCCGAATTTTATTTGCCCTAATATCATTTGCCATAATAGTCAACAGCCATAATATCATACGACATAATACTCATTTGCCCTACTCTCATTTGCCATATTAGTCACGTGCCAGAATCATTGTTTCCCATAAAGTCACTTGCCATAACATCATTTGCCATAATCATTGTAAGCCCTAATTATCACATGTCCTAATTATCAGATGCCATAATTATGATATGCCATAACATAATTTGCCATCGACATCGGGTGTGTAACGGTTGTTTATATCAAGAGAAATTGGATGCAATTGGAACTTTAGGGCACCCCGACTCGGACAGGTTAGGTTAGAAGGGGATGGCGGGGTCGTGTGAGCGAGCGAAGCGAGCGAATAGACCCCGCCATCCCCTTCGTGGTTATTTTTTTATAAACCACACAAAAGTAGGAGCCCCGCGAAGCGGGGCTCCGTCGACCTAGCCCACCATCAACCATGCACAGAAAAAAAACCATTACGGGGCTTAAATATTTGTCTAATACTTGTTATGCCATTTAAATATTATGCCATTTAAATATTATGTCTAACAATTATTATGGCACATAAAAATATGGCAAACAATACTTATGGCATTCGTATCTTATGGTATCTAAAATTCGGGCAATTAAAAGTATGTCATATGTCTTTTAGGGCAAATGAAACATTCGGGCAAATGAAATTCGGGTAAATGAAATTCGGGAAAATGATGAATATGGCATATAATCTTCGGGCAAACAATAGACAACCAAGATACATTTTAGTTTAATCCTGTCAAATTAGACAGCGCCTGAAGAAAATTGACTTATATTTAGACGCCATGTTTTTAAAACGCGTCTAAATTATCTATGGAGTGTCTTAATTTGACGGGACTTAACTAATATTTTATCTTCTGTCCTTTTCTTAATTAAATGGAAAGAGAAAGGTGCACTTAACTTAAATTTACGTTAGTTTGTGAATAAGAGAATCGGCACCAATATAAGCCTACTGTATAAGGGCAGTAATGGCATAGTAAAATGCACGCTGTTTTAGGTGCTTAAAATGGTGCTGTAAGAGCCTGCTTAGAGAAAGGTCCAAAGAGTCACCTAGGTATCATCGGTAGTCAAAATCCTTCCAATTTATATCACAGCATCTCCATCCTCTGAAGCAAGTACCAATGTGGCTTTTTTAATTCATATGTACTTTCTAAAGTTTATCTTGGACATCACTGACATCCCGTGCCTCCGAAAAGCACGTTAAGCCGTTGGTGCCGGTTGTCATTCGTAGAACTTTGACAGTCGTTACGGGTAAGCCAGAAACTCTGACCAGTCTAACCAAGAGGTATCGTGTCGCCCAGTTACTGGGTTGTGGAGGTCTGACAGGCAGTCGCTCCTCGTAAAACACTGGTATTCATCTGAATCCGGTTAGACTGGAAGCCGACTCCAACATAGTTGGGAAAAAGGCTAGGGATCTCCGTAGCCTTTCATCATCTGATGATGCTCCATCCTCTGAAGAAATCTTTAATATAAATATCTATAAATATCATACAATTCCCTTGACAAATATAATTACAGATCCAGTAATATATTCCGACCATGTTAAGACTGATGTAACTAATAAATGAATGACAAGGACTGGATATATTCAACACATAGCCAGTATAGATACGATACACGTCTGATTAAAACATGGTATATATTGACATGTTAAGGTGCAGTGATTATTATAACTGCAGTTTAATAGTTACTACTTAGTCTGTCTCTATGTATGCTTAGATCTTTAATACTACGCAACGATTTTTATAGAATAAAATATAGAATAAAAGTCGTTGTTCATGAAATTAGAAATATGATTTAAGCAAATATGACTCAACTGCTTCCACGTCACTTTTATCATCCCTATAGCCTCTACCCAAGTTTGTTGGGGTTGGTCTCCAACGATATCAGAATTTTACGTGAAGCAGTTGCTTATCAGACCTTTACAACTCAGATGGCTTTTGACTACCTGTCTAAGTTCTATATGAATGACAACCGGGACCAACTGCTTTACGTAATTTTCGATATACGGGATGTCAGTGATGTCTAAAATAAACTTTAGTAAGTAGATATTATTATGAATTGAAGAAGTCACATTGTACTTGTCCGTATTCGAACCCACAACCTCTCAAATGAGAAGAGGGCGCCTTAACTAGCAGGCCACCACTACACTTTATTTCCTCAAATATGAACAATACAAAATTTAGGTCTGGCAACTCCAAGATAATTTATGACTAAAAACTGATATAAAGATCTAGTAACACTAAGAAATAACATTGAATACAACGTAAGATCAGCCTCTTAAACAGGATGATAATAATTATACGCAGTCGTTATTTTTTTTGCTGACGCTACTATACTCGTTTGCGCCGCGTCTTCGGTCGAGTTTTATCTTCTTTTTTCTACATATATGATTACGTGGGTAGGGTTGTCATGTTGTGTTATTTATTATTTTCTATGTTCTATGCTCATTAGTTGAAAAATGACACTATCCTTTCCATGGTAATTGCTGAAAATAATCTGTAGCTATGGGGTCAGTTATTGGGGTTCATCCCCCATCAAGAAATTGGACCAGATATTTGATGTGGTTCAACATAATTATACTCAAAGTTAATTTCTAGGCATGCATTCTTATTCTGATGTCAATTATGGATCTTAACAATTAAAAAATATCTCACTACAAGTTTCAAAAGACTACAGATTTTTTTGTCAATTTGAATCTTGTTAAATTTCGGTTTTGACATACATATTATGGTAAAAATATTTAGTAAGAATATTAATATAATTTTTTTTATTGGTTAAAGTTTAATTTAACATCTTGAGTTCAAATTATTAATTCCAATAGAAAGGAACCTGCAAAAAAACCCTCATAATTTAGATTAAATATTTTTTAAGTTACATAATAATGACAGCTAACAACCCTGCATTATGTACTTATACTAGTCATGTTTAACGGAAGGGGTTGAGTGAATTTTAATTTATTACTTGAAGTGTATAATTATGATTATCATGGAGGCAATTTATCTTTCTTATGAGCCAGCAGTAAGAAGTACTTATCTGAAGAGTACTTATTATTGGCCTTGGATCTTAGCTAGGGATAACTTTTTTTAAGTGTGCAGCCATTTTTTTTATTATTTGTCATCCCACGTCCATGAATTCTTAATTTGAAAACGAATTTGTTGCTTTTTGTTGTAGCTCTATTTATATCAGTTTTGACATTTCAATATTAGTGTTGCCAGTTATTATAATCAAATTCAAGCAAATAATAGCGTTTATTTGTAGCAATCTCTCTATTCTACATTTTTTCTTAATAAAGTCACTGAATTTGTCAATTTCAAAAACCCACTGGTAGAGTAAGTACGATAAACACAAATAAAAATACATAGAACTATCTTTATTCACTTTAGATAATAGTTTTGACATACGAACACCAGTGTTGCCAATAAACAAAATTCTCAAAAGCCAAAGTATCGAAGCAAATAGAATCAGCAATTCAGTACATAAGCCAACAGGAAATAAACTCAAGAAACGGTACATCGATCCAGCACATACCCTATTGTTACATCTCGAGTCCATTCTACACGACTCTTAAATCGATATTACCGATACTTGGCGATTACGTATGCAGAACCGCACTTAAGATAATCGAGTAATAATCTATATCGATATAATGACTCGATCCAGCTCCCGCTTAATTGCACTAGTATTTGCATTACAGGAATAATGTATCTGCCATTTTGTGATGGACAAGGTAGATGGTATTATGGATTCTATACGGTTTGATTATTGCACTCTTAGGTGCTTTTCTGTTATGTATTCGATCGGTTAGATAATCGAATGATATTCGATTGCTCCATATTAGTTCACTTTCGTAAAAGTTATATTATACACTACACAACAGACTAATATAACTTTAAAATATTAAACTTTTAACTTTTTTTGACTTTCAAATATTTTTGTGCGATAGTGTATTGTAGTTTCTTTTGAATGTTATATGATATTGAATGTAAAAATATGTATGTAGATAGTCCTTAGAAGCTCTCTTAGATAAAATATTTTGCCATTTTACCATTTTGCAAGTGATGAAAGGTTAAAAAATTACTACCTTAATAAATATATTAATTTTTTATCGTATTAAATCTTTATTCCGACGAGACTTGCATTAGTATGATGTTTATTTAAAAACATTGTTTTACAACTATTTTATGGTATCAGTGCCAATGAGTACCTGTGCACCCGTAGATAATAGAATCCTTAGTGCCAATTCGCACGCATTACCATAAAATAAAAAGTTTCTTTGAGAAAGTGATTTGTTATGAACTTGATGAATAGAAACATGTATGTAGGTGTCACTAATTACCATCACGCGATGAAACCTGGACTTGTAAATTAATGTAACCCTGGAATCTCTAATACGTTTTGAGCAAGACTTTTGATCAATACTTGTGCTTTCTCTGTATGAAAAGAGGTCTTTACCCTGTAGCAATAAGCTGATAAAATAAGGTTTATTAAATTAAATTACATACATTGAAATAAGCTGGTTTGACGGCCTAAATATTAGTACAATGACCAACGGAAAATAACTAATGAAAATATCTCATAACATAAAAATATTGCCGAGGCTTGTCCACTAACTACATAGGGTGCGCCGGACATAAATACATTTAAGTATAACCTCATGGAAGCTATAAAAAATCAATGTCTTATTTATAATGAAACCGACACACCGTACGTTCAATCCCAACTATAATTATTTATTCTGGCCACACCTCCGCCGGTCAATGCCTTGCATGCAGTTTGTATTAAGAAAAAAAAATCAATCTGTCATTTTCAATTGACATTGAACGATTCGTATTTCAAAATTTGACATTTTAATTTGCTATTTTGAAATGTGTTCTATTAGTTTTGTGAATAGATGTTGTTTACTTGACTTCCTAAAATGGAGAGTTTTGATTTGATTTTAATTAAATCTTTATCTCTTTTGAACTTAACGACTTATTGTGATCTAAGGTTTGTCTATTATTTCGTCTGAGTGAATGTCGGTTTTAGTCGGTGTAATAACAGGATATTGGGACATAGCTTTTTGTCTCTAGGATGGCAATCGCCTGTAAGTCCTCGTGTATTTCATTTTTTAGTTGGAATTATCCGCTTGTTTGCCAGTTAATTATATATCTTCTATATTTTATTATATAAAATGGTAAATTGACTAACTGCCTGACAATGACAAATCACTGGTACTAGAGACATGAAACTTGCAGGGTATGTCTTTGTAAAGAGTAGGTGTTATCTAATGGGGTGCTTTACATCATTGGCCAATAAATGTTAGATACTTAAAACAGTATTTCTATATATTACATCTCTTAATTTTAGCCCTCTAAATCTGGTTCATTTTCAAATTGCTGTAAAATTAAATTTATAGTTGCTTTGAAATTAATAAATAGTTAGCAAATTGAGTTGTAAACTTAGTGACGTCATAAGGTGACATTGCTATACAAAATCGAGGGAGGATCGCGTTTTGACAGCTCATAAAAAGTATGTCAAACCGCGTTCACTAAGTAACCACTAGGAAAGGTTTTTTGGAAATTTCATTCGCCCACGTGGATCCTTTGAAATTTTCATTCCGCAGGCGAAAGTTATTGACATATATAAAAACTAGCTTTTGCCCGCGACTTCGTCCGCGTGGAATAATAGTTCCTGTTCCCGGGGGATTTCCGGGATGAAAACTATCCTATGTCCTTTCTCGGGTCCCAGACTATATCTGTACCAAATTTCATTCAAATCGGTTCAGTGGTTTAGGCGTGAAGAAGAGACAGACAGACAGACAGACAGACAGACAGACAGCGTTACTTTCGCATTTAAAATATTAGTAAGGATTAAATGCGCAAGTATCAAACTCAGCTGCTCTACACTCTTACTCTCTGACAATATAGAGTTAAATGTCATACTTTCTCCGTAACATTCACGCCACGCCCCCTTAGCGTGAATAAAGACAATGGTATTAGCGATAATTGTATGCCAGCTAAATATTATGTTGTAGTCGTATTGGGAAGTTCGGCGTTGTTGGTAATGTCTGGATGTCATTTTTGGTGCGTTATGTTGGAAGTAGTTTTTTTTGCGACGGCATTTTTAATTATTATAACGTGTTTATTAATTAATTTTTAAATGAATAAAGTGGGACTTCATCACTGTAACTATGAAAAAATAGGAAACTGTAGAATTTACCTAACTGCGCATTCGAATTGATTTGAAAACTAAGCAAATGAAAAACTAAACAATACAATACAATAATTATGGTAACAAATTTTCGAAGTCTGTCTGATTGTTACAGCTTTACGGCCAAACCACTTAACCTATTTGGACAAAATTTTGTCCGGAGTAAGCTTAACCCCAATTTGTGATAATAAAATTTCACACGACCGAAGTTCCGTGAAAAAATAATATAAAGTTCAAAGAAAACACGCTTAACTAAAAAAGATAGGCAGAAATACTTGTTACATCAGATAGTTTCACTTCCCCTTAAAACAAAATAAAATTACTGAAAATAAATCTGGTCGACCGAGCTTTTAGCTTAAGTAAGAAAAGCAAGATTTAACCGAAAGATATACTATCCGATGACCCAGCGCGACCTGATCTTAGAGACTGTTAATTAAGTAAAGTAATAGAAAACGAAAGTAAAATGGGATTATCTAACATTTCTCTTTTCTGAATGCCTGGTAGACTGAAGGCCATTTAATACTTTTTTGGAGGTATGAGGGACAGAGTGTTAAGTTCCCCATTCTCCTCTGAAAATCTATATATATAAAAAAAAAATAACCGCCTTCAAAAACTAAAAACCCAAAAATAACTTAAATTTCGGAAGTCGGTGGCAACACAAATTGAATGGCAGAAGAGAAGCCACCGACTTCCGAAATTTAAGTTATTTTTGGGTTTTTAGTTTTTGAAGGCGGTTATTTTTTTTTTGAAAAAAGTTTTTTATTTATTACTTTTTAGTGTCGACTCCCAATGTTTGACTGTGTATAGTATCTTTCAAAGTAATATATTTTCAAAATAAAACTACTTACAATCTTATAAAACGAAAATAGAAACTTGAAGACAAAGCACACATCGTCTATGAATATTTCGTCATTTTTTTTTGTTCTTGGTGAATTTTTCGAGAAGCACTGAACCGATTGCCACAAAATTTATATGGGACCACCCCTGAATCATGACTTATCAAACAAAAAAAAAACCATTAAAATCCGTTTACAATTGACGAAGATATCGCGTAACAAACATACAAAAAAAAACATACAGACGAATTGAGAACCTCCTCCTTTTTTGAAGTCGGTTAAAAAGAAAGTCGTGTTAGTCACACATTTTATAACTCAAGAACGGCAGAACCGATCTGGCTGAAAATTGGTGGGGAGGAAGCTTAGGACCAGGAGACGGACATAGAATACTTTTTATCTTCTTTTTTTAGTAACCCAAAATCTAAAACTGCGGGGACAGCTAGTAGAGGATATAACCAGACTATTTGTTAGGCGGCTGAGCCTGTTGGTCTAGTGGTTAGTGACCCTGACTGGTAAGCTAGAGGATGTGGGCTCGATTCCTACCCAGAACAAACTGTGTGATGAGCATGGTTGTTTGTCCTGTGTCTGGGTGTATTTTATGACGGTATGTATGTATTGACATATAATATTAGTTTGTATATCAGTTGTCTGGTTACCATAACATAAGTTCTACTTGGCTTGGGAACAGATGGTCGTGTGTGACTGGTCCCAAAAAAAACTCTGATAGCGTGATGTGGGATTTCGGTTATAGGTCACATCTAGCCCGGACTTTTAAAGATGGTAATATGACAACCTGGAGCCTCATAAGGCACATAAAGTTATTCGTCTAATTTACATCACTTTACTTCAACGGACGAGCTTCGTAAAAGCTCTACTAAATAAAAAAAATATTATATGAAGGATTGCTATCGTAATTGTATTTGACATTTCAAAATTGTATTTGACATTTAAAAATTGCATGCCGACAGGCGAAACATAGCGCACTCTTATTATGTATGCTTCATCATGTATTATGTACTTATTACCTATGTTTGCAATAAATAATTTTGACTTTGACTTTGACTTTAATTTTGATCTTGATCTAAGTTATGACTTCATAAGCAAAAATCAAATTATATAACAATTACTCATGCAATTAATATCAAATTTTTATCTTATTCAATGCAATACAATTGAATGCAATTATTAAATTATAACAAAGAGTCAAAATGAGTAATGATTGATATATTAATTGATTATTTTAGAAGTGTGAATGAGTAGTTTTTTGTTGCCCTTTCAATTATGTAAGTCGTGATTTACTGTTACTTTTAATAAAACCGTTCTAATTAATACTAGCTAGTATTAGAGCCCGCGGTTTTACTCGATTGGATACTTATTTTAAGGTTTTGTATTGGTTTTATTAAAAAATAGAGTATAGCTGGCTAGCAACTTATTTAACTTGGTTCCATATAGTTATTTAGATATAGGTTAAGTAATAAACGAAGTCTTTTTATGGTGTGAGAATAATAATAAGTCTTTTTAAATAATAATGTCTTTTATATTGTTGTTATCCTTTTGTCATAGCTGTTGGTTCTTAAGAATAATTAATTAAATTGTTTTTTCCTCAACCAATGCCCTTAACTCATTCTGCTGCAATTTTTCCTCTACATAAATTTTATAATACGAGTTCTTTTATTATTGACATCATGTTACATAAGCAGTACTTTGAATTAAACTAACGACATATATATGCGATCTATGGTCTTTAGCACGTACTTTGGCGTAGTCAAACCCCTTCTCTATCTAGTTATCGTAGTTTGGCGTTAGGATTGCTTATATGAAGCATTTGCTAAGCGTGGTTAGTGCATTTTATTACAAAATACCTTTTTTAAGAAAAAAAAGTAAGAACAAGAAACCACTGAATTTGAATATCCCGCGTTAATATGTTCTCGTGTCTTCAATAATTGTACTTCGTTTTAACCGTTATAATTCTTTAATCGAATAATCTATTAGACGTTGTTCGACCGGTAAACAATAACTTTAAATTATGCAATTAATTACAGTAACAAATAGGATAAAATTAAATACAGTTCTATAGTTAATTTATCTCTCTTAAATTCATCTATTTATATTATAATATATAAAACGGTAAACTGACTGACTGTTGATATATCAACGCACAGCCTTAACCGCTGGTCCTAAGGATATGAAACTTGCAGGGTGTATTCTTTCTAAAAAGTAGGTAACCACTAAGAAAGGATTCTTTTTTATTGCCCCTAAAGGGGGTAAAATGGTTGCGGAATGTTTATAAGGTTGCGAAATGTTTATAATAGTTACCGTGACCCCGGAACATAAAGGGCAACCGACGGAACATGAGTGGGTTTCAGTCAGTAAAAGTCTGACACGCCCTCCCGCCGCACCCAGGACGGGAGCAGTCATTTGATGATTTCCCATTCACCAAAAAAAGGGGGTAAAATAGGAGATGGAAGTGGCGACATTCACACGGGCAAAGCTGCGGGAGAAAGCTTATCGTAAGATGTGCCAGATGTTTATTTCTTTCAAAGATGGTAAAGCAATTATGGCGTCTAGTGTACATACAGAGTTTTAATAGTTGGAAGGAAATCGTTACGGTATTGGAAGGCGTAGCCCCATTATATGAAGTGTGGGATACAAAATTAAATAAACTGTTCCTGCATCCGTCGGAATTGTGAGCGGTTAAATAAAAAATAATATTAGTGGATCATTGAACTTCCTCAGGTCAAATTATTTGTAGTATGTTTGAACTTTGAATGTGGTACTGTATTATATCTGGTCTCAAATTTGCCAAAAATATACTGAGAGGGATATCTTTTTTGAATAATAGATCATATTTTCAAAAGTAGTTTATAGTATTGCTGCTTTTGTATTTAACGATCATTTCTATTTCCTAATCTCCATTTCCTAATTTATATAAATTAGTAGTTGCTTTTTTATTATATACATTTAATTTTTGACGGAAATGGTTTTTGGATTATATTCATTCTAATTCACAGATAACCATATAAAAAAACAAACTTTGTAACACGATTATTTTAAAAGAGTAATATGGAGTTTCTTGCCCATACGAAACATTTTGGAATGGGCAACTAGAATCACTTTTGTAAATGACGTTTTAAAGTGCCTTTTTTGGTCTAATGAAAATAAACGATTTGACTATTGACTATTGATCAGTTAGTAACAGATAGTTTTTAGTAAATATATATATATATAGATTTTTAGTAAACTAAAAAAAAAATACATTTAAATTTTTTTTGTTACACAATAGTTATTCAATAAAGAACTAAAGCGACAACACTAAACAAAACTTTTAACACCAAAAACAAACACGACACTACACAAAACGTCACAAAACCAAACTTGCACCGCAACATGAGCTATAATAATTGCGCGGCACATCAAACTGCATCACCACACGACATTTAGACACCCATTGTGTTGTAACGTACCGATTCTAAGACACTGGCTGTCTTTTTTATTATCTTTAATGTCCTGTTGGCCTCGTGGATGTAAGCACGACTGCTAAGTTCGATTCCTTGGTTGGACTTCTCTTTTTTAGGGTTCGGTACCAAAAGGGTAAAACGGGACCCTATTACTGAGATGACCATTTCGTAAAGAATGAATCTAGTATCCATTTCCTAGTTAATATATAATTTTTATCATGGTTATATACTTTTTTTGACGGAAATGGTTTTGACATTATATACATTTAACTCTATTTTTAACTCTTAACCATGTATAAATATAATATTGTAACAACATTATTTTAAAAGAGTAAGCATACGGAAGTGGTTTTGACATTATATACATATATTTACTTTTCACTCGTAATGTACCTATAAATATAAAATTGTAACAACATTATTTTAAAAGAGTTAGCATGTATTTTCTTGCCCATTCTTCTATATAAGAATGAACTTTTTGAAATAGGCAACTACATTCATTTTCTATCATTTAGAAATAAATGATTCGAAACACACTATATTATTAAAGTTCATTCAAGTTTCCGTTAATCGAAAAATATACTCTCGAAGTAAGTTACGGACCTGATAGCAGAAACTACACTGGTAAAAACTTTTAAAGAACCTTAATTTCCTGAACCTTTTTGTAACACCCAACTGGAACAAAGAAACCTACTTAATATCGTCAGAATTTTTCTTAAGAACTATTTAGCTCAAGATTAAATCGTTTTTTGTTTAACGTGCGAACGAAACACTGTGCAGTCGAGTAAAAAACCGGTCAAGTCCGAAAAGCGCTTGTAAGTGAAGGGTTTCGTACCAATACGATAAACTTAGCTTAGCTTTTATGGACTTCCCTTTCATTTTTAACTTATTTTATGGCCCCATTGGAGTACATGCACTGTAAATTTGAAGTTAACTGCCTATATTTATGTCGTTGGATGGAGAACACACTGAAATCAAGTCCGTAAATTTGAAATGTCTACCTATTCTTCTTAGGGTTCCTTACCTTATACGGAAAAAAATGGAACCATTATTATAACATTTTATTGTCTGTCTGTCTTTATGTCTATCAAAACCCGCGTAGAGCGGATGCGTGAAGGTAAAGCGTAAAAACTAAATTACTAAACAATTACAACGACTAAAATTCCTACAACTAAAAATTTAAGCAAAATGGCATCAAAAAACTCCTCCGCATTGCTGTCAACCGGTAAAGCGCCCAAGAAGCTGGCATCATTGCCACGTTACATGGCAATGCTAAGCCTCTGGCCAAGTAAAAGCCAGCCCTTGGATCACGGGTCATCTAGCCAACTAGTCAACTAGCCTTTTGGACAGAACCTCGAAAAGAAGGTGGGCAAAATACTTATATTTGTCGCAAAATACGTACATCTCGACATTCTCAAGGGAATCAAAAAGAAGTATATTCAAGTTTGTTCGGATCCCTCGGTGAGGAACATCGACTCACACTTGGCCGATTTCTTTACGATTTTTTTAGAATGGCAATCTGTCGGGCCGTCAGATGATATTATGGTCACTGTCGCCTATAAAATCTGTAATGCCAAAGGCTTCCCAGATAATATGTCTCATGTGCCTGTACTGACACCGACACCCATAGCCTTCAAACCAGAACATAAGAACTACGTTATAGTTCACATGTTATGCGATAGATGCCGTCTAATATGGTTCACAAAGTACAGCCTTATGATAAACAGAGTTCAGCACTGGAAGGGGCCAACAGGGCCACGCCTGCCGGGGTTGCGGAATGTTTATAATAGTTACCGTGACCCTGGAACATATAGGGCAACCGAAGGAACATGAGTGGGTTTTAGTCAGTAAAAGTCTGACACGCCCTCCCGCCGCACCCAGGACGGGAGCAGTCATTTGATGATTTCCTACTCACCAAAAAAAAAAAATGATAAACAGAGTGACGTACAGTATACAGTTTTATGTAATAAGAGGGCCTAGACACGTGGCATTGTAGAATAGATAGCGAAAACGAATAGATTGTCAAATGTATGGAATTGACATAAGCTTTCGCTAAACAATTTGACTTATCCATACATTTGGCAATCGTTTTCGCTATCTATTCTACAATGCCACTTGTCTAGGGGGGAAGATCCCCCACCTAGAGAGTACGAAAACCTAAAAAACTGAATATATATAAACTGCTTTGTCCATTAAGGTTCAAGAGACACACCCTGTGACAAACACGAGGCGAGGACTTAGTAATAGGGTTCAGTTTCGTGTGAAATTGAGTACAGAACCCTAAAAAATTGATGGTTGTAAAAATATTCTTTACAAAATAATAACTAAATTATACCTTATGATTGTGAGGGACGATGTTCTGTTTTCTGAAACAAAAAAGAATATTTGGTTAAAAAAGAATTAATTGACTTATTAGCGGTTAGGTTGCATTTTTCTTGTTGTTTAGTAATGAGCTTAGATTTAAGGTAAGAAAAACCCCAAAAATTGCTAGAAATACGTCTTTGTACATTGATTGGTTACCGGCTAATTTATTCAAAACTGATTAAGCAGTTTAAAATAAATTAGAATGAAATAAAAATACAGACGAAAAGTTGTTCGTTGTAAAAAAAAATGTGATTTAAAATAACAGCAATGTTGTCCTGTGAGGTTAATCAGAGAACTTTAAAATTTTGATAGTTGATGAGTTTTATGATATTTAAACAATAATAAGAAACAACCCTTCGTTTGCGAGTGCAAATTGTTCTTGGTCAATTTTTTATCTGACTTTTATCCGACTTCATATGATTTTGCAATGATTGAAATTCACGGGAACAAACTCTCGTAGGAATAAGATAAACACAGGCTAGCATTAGATAAATTTAACCTAAATACTTCATAAAACTTTTAGTAGAATGTGAATTGATTCTTTAATTATTATTTAACCAAAACTTTACAGTCATATCTTTGAAATTATGATCCTTTTAAAACGTTTTGAGAGCAGTCACCGTTATTGCAAGATATTTATCACGATAGCAATCTAAGGGAAAGTGCGTTCAAGTAAGACGTACTGTATTGTACATACAAAGTTATTACATAACAAAAACGCCCAAATAACAGGTTACAATATCAAATTACTTTAATAACTTAATTTTGTTCTTTTCATTGGCACCTTGTACAAAGTTACTGTTCAATTGACGGTTGTTTTCTTACGTAAAGTTTTGAAATACTTTTTTTTTGGTGTTAATTTTCTGATGAAGATAAAAGGGACTTTATTGACGTACATTTTAATTGATGTTGGTCAATTTTAGCAGGTCACTGGAACAACTTGTGATATACTGGTTTTAACTGCGCTTTAAGTTATGGAGGAAAATCTACAAGTCTATGATAAAACTTGCTTGGTCTGTTGTTCTAGTCTGACTGTCTGAGGGCTCTTTCTAAGTCCTAACACTGGTGAGGTCGAGGATATGAGTTTCAATTAGGATAAATCTTTATAATGATGAGCATTAATGTTTCTGTGCCTGAATGTAAATTAATTTGTATGTATATTAGTTGTATAATGATCAGAAGAAGTTGTGTAAGTTGTCGTAAGATATTTATTTGTACTTATAAGATTTATCGTAATGTACCTATAAAGTTTTTAAGAGACCTCCAAGAAACGTGATATTTTCGGCAATTTTTTTTTATGGGGGTGACCCACACATGTTCTTTCAGTTGCCCTTTATGTTTATTCCTAACAAAAAATACACCCACTAAGTTTCATATAACTTTTTATTTATTCCGGAGCTGCGGTAACTATATATCATAATACGGAACCATTCAATTGCGAATGCGATACACTTAACCAGTTTTTATGCCATACAAATCCAATCTTTCACCCATCCTACGCCAATGGCTTTCTCCTAAGTTGTACAGGGTCACCAGAGCTATCGAAAGCGAATGTGACCTACAATAGCAACGGCTGTTCATAATAATTTGTTTTGATACTTTGTGAGCTATAATCTTAGCCCAGATGGTAACCTTTCGCAGACCAAGCGACAGCCGGCTGTCGCGCTGCTGTTGCCTTTATGTTGTGTCTCGAATCACGTGTGTTCAAAGAATTAAGGCAAGTGCCAATGTGATTTTTATAATCCATATCTCACTACATAGTATTTAACAAAGTCGTTTTCCGCTGTCTGTCTCTCCCTATGTATACTTAGTTCGAGGTTGCGGAATGTTTTTAATAGTTACCGTGACCCTGGAACATAAAGGGCAATCGAAGGAACATGAGTGGGTTTTAGCCAGTAAGAGTCTGACACGCCCTCCCGCCGCACCCAGGACGGGAGCAGTCATTGGATAATTTCCCACACACCAAAAAAAAAAAAAAAAACTACATAGTATTTAACAAAGTCGTTTTCCCCTGTCTGTCTCTCCCTATGTATACTTAGTTGAACTGCTGTTCCTTAGACATGAAACTTAGACGATGTATTCTTTGTAAAGAATAAGTATCCACTTAGAAAAGACTTTTGAGAAAATCACCTCTAGAAGGATAAATCCAGCCGCGGGCAAAAGCTTTATACATTAAAGATAAAGCATTTTTTATAGTAATCAACGTAAAGCCGAAACTACTGATTCTAGAGACATGAAATTCGCAATAAAAGTTTCTTTTTACGTCGCAAAGGCGCATAAAGACGTTTTTTTGGAAATTCAACCTTTAAAGGAATAAAATAGGGTGTAATATTGTATGGAATTGACCAACAAAGCCGCAAAAAGCTGCTAGTCTGATATTTATAATAACGTGCTGATGAGGCGGTTGCATCACTTTTTGTTCTCAGTTTAACTTCGCAATATGATGTGGTGATGAATTTTTGCTGCCTTTTGTAACTGACCTTGAGAAAGCAAATCAGCACTTCGAAGATTTTGACCTTTGAATATTATGACAAATTACCTACTGTGCCCTTCAAAAAACGATCAATTGACGATGGAATGGTAAGTATGTATGTACTCGTAATATATAATTTAAACAATATTTTAATAAATATATTTTTATTAAATTCTACATATATAAAAGAAAGTCGTGTTAGTCACACATTTTATAACTCAAGAACGGCAGACCCGATATAATACTTTTTATCTTCTTTTTTTAGTTACCACAAATGTGATATGACGCTGGTGAAACCGCGGGAGACAGCTAGTATTGTATAACAAAATAAATGGGATATTTGGGTAAAACAAAAAATAAAATCCAAAAAATATAATTAATAAACACAGCATTTGAAATATTTCGCTGTATGAAAAGATGCATATGCCCTGTGAAACAGGGCAAGGCCAATGATCTTCCTAGTTAGGGTCCAACTATGTTAGGGTCGGCTTCCACTTTAACTGGATTACTGGACCAGACTGTATACGAGTACTTTTAGCGAAGTTGCTGCTTATCAGACTTCTCTAATTTTTTTTTGAGAGTGGGAAATCATCAAATAAATAACGTCTCCCGTCCTGGGCGCGGCGGAAGGGCGTGTCAGACTTTTACTGACTAAAACCCACTCATGTTCCTTCGGTTGCCCTTTATGTTCCGGGGTTACTGTAACTATTATAAACATTCCACAACCCCGGCAGGCGTTGGCCCTGTTGGGCCAACATAGACTGTCAGACTTTCTGTTTTCAAAGCGTCAAAGATCTACGAATGACGACCAGGACCAACGGCTTTACGTGCTTTACGAGGCACGAAATGTCAGTGATGTCTCAGATAAATACGAATTGAAATGTTGTAGACCCAATGATATTATCATAAGACCCATTTCCGTCAGATCAAGATTTACCAGATTAAATTACACCTCTGGTGCAAGATGATTATGCGGTCTAATGACCCCTTAAACCTACATTGATGACTTTCTCTCAATAAATCGTACAGGGTCACGCGTCTAAGTGCTAACTTATCGAAAGTGAACGTGGCCTGATTATGACAACCGCGTTGGTCTTTATTTGTTTAATACTGTTTACTAGAAGTGGCATGGTAACTAGAATTTTGGGCATGTGTTTTATTTTTTTCTAATTGCTACAACTTCAAAAGGTGTTAAAATTTTTAACGAAAGTAAGCATGTATTATGCATAATAACCTTTCTCTTGAATCTTGAAATCTGTTGATGAAATGAAAAACTGCATTGAAATACCAAGGTCGATTTGTTTATAAGATTTAAACTTCATTTTGTACTACGTAAATAAGAGTACCGATCACCCATTAGTTATCACACTTAAATAAATATTATACTTTAACGTTAACCGTTGGTCCCGAATGCTAGTCTCAGACTGAGGATCTTTAAACCTTCAAACGCACGTGATTCGAGACACAATAGAAAGACAATAGCAGTGCGACAGCCAGCTGTCGCTAGGTCGTTGAAAGGTTATAGTCGTTAAGGGTAGACAAAAAAGCCCAAAAACTTTGACAATCAGTCTCACCAAGGAATAACACAGACGAAGTCACGCGCAAAAGTTAGCGATGTTTTATTATATTTTTAAATAATAGAAAACAGAGCCGGTGACGACCATTGTACAAATGTCAATGTCAAAAAACCACCAATTTTAAAAAATTATACAGTACTATGTTTGATTAACTAAATAACACTTTTTTCATCTTTTTCACACCTCTCCGAGTATCCGCCCATAAAGCACCATTATTGATAGTTTATCATAATGCTAATCATTGCTTGAGGCGAACCTTCTTGCTATACAACCCGACAAACGGTGAAAGTGACACTTGACATTTACGATGTTGACGTTTTTAAATAAATAGTGAGTGAAAGTTAATAAAACAACTGGTTTTTATTAAAAAGTTTTACTTTTTGATGTATTAGAAATGAATACTGGGTCAACTTATGATAAGTGGTGATGTATGAGGTTTTTTCAAAGATGCATGAAGACACATGGAACCTGTATGGCAAAGGTCCCGGTGGTCTTTCTTAGATCTTTGACTGACGTTAAGCTGGACTAGCCGGAAAGAATGTTAATCATCCCTTCCATAACCTAACCTAACCAAGGGATATAGTGTTCCTGTAGCTAAGTCGTGGAAATCTGACAAGGAGTCACTTCACGTAAAACACTGTATCCAGCTGAATACGGTTAGGCTGGAAGCCAACCCTAACGTAATTGAGATTAATCTAGGGAGATGATGATGTTAAATTTTGTTTTTGATAAGTATTTAAAGAATTGAAACATTTAATTTTTAATCAAAGACAAAGACATTTATTTGTAGAATTTGGCAGGTTAACAGGTGTTAAACATGGTTTGTACAGCATGTCCACCGCATAAAGCGGCATACGAATATTTATGGTTACAGTAAAGAACATTTAACTTGACTTGTATATACTTTGAATCTGAACCATAACCTGATTTAAATGTATTACCTACTAGCCTGGTCAGTTAAAACGTAATAAATATATTAGTACGCCATTTGCGCAAGAAAGGAAGGAATGTTGTATGTTAAAAATTTCCGTAGCAACATATTTCAATGCATAGCAAGTAATTGTTATAACGGTTAAACTGAATTATTCTAGCCGATCAGTAGTTGCGAGAAGTTATATAACACTAGCTTTTGCCTGCGACGTCGTCCACGTGGAAATATTAGTTCCCGTTCACGGAGGATTTTCTGGGATAAAAAACTATCCTATTTACCCTTCTTTTGGGGCCATATCTGTACCAAATTTCATTCAAATCGATTTAGTGGTTTAGGCGTGAAGAAGAGACAGACAGACAGGCAGATAGACAGAGTACTTTCGCATTTATAATATAAATAAAGTATGGAAGTATGATGTTCAAAGTATTGTATTATAAACAAGTCAAAAATTATCATCTCTGTAGCCCTCTCCCAACTCAGTTGAGGTCGGCTTCCAGCCTAACCGGATTCAGCTGGATATTAATGTTTAACGTGAAGCGACTTCTTATCAGACCTCCAAAACCCAGTTACTGGGCGACACGATACTGCTGGGGTAGACTGGTCAGACTTTCTTGCGTCTGACTACCTGCAACTAATATTAAAGTCCTCCACAAGACATTCTGGACCAAGGGCTATAAGATCTTTCAGTGATGTCCTAGATATACCTTAGAAAGTACATATGAAATGAAGCATTTGTACTCATTGGTAC
>CM066222.1:13206800-13211800 GCA_033675125.1 Athetis lepigone
ACGAATCCACCCTTGGATTGGCTCTACATAGAGCCAGCACAAACTTTGACCACCAGACTGGTTCTGTGGTCTAAACAAAAAAATTAAAACTTAGGTAGATATTTAATTGACTCCGACCCCCTGTACAGGTCGTTGGAACTATAGAAAGACCCCGAACTCTACATAGAGTTACCCTTTTTTCTTTGACCCTGATAGTAATTGACAAGATTCCTATTGAATCTTACATTTTTCTTTTACACATTTTCTACATACATTGTCTTGTTGACCCGGGTATCCTTTACAATACCCTTTTACATACCGACGAGAACTATCTCACACTCAGCTTCTCAACTCTCCAACAAAATGTTTTCGGGAATACGCACACCCATCAAAAAGGCCCCCGCTAACACACAGAGCATAAGCCCACAGGGTGGAGTTGAGGTGGCCGGACCCTCTTCACCAACGCCCAGTGTAGAGATTATTATAAATAGCCCAGAAAGGACAATAACAACAAGTCCAACAAAGAAGGCAGGCCAGAAAACACCAACTTCTATACCGACACGCGCTCTATGCGTTGAATCCAAACCGAAGCCTCAAAGTAGCGCATTGACCACGACAGAATCGCGCAGAGTGTCGACAGATCGCCCACATATGGCAAATACCTATGTGAGCAGATCGAAGGAGGCAACAGCCTGCATTACAAAGGTGAGGCGATACCTGGAGGAGTCGCGAAACCTCAAAAAAGAGATAAAGACGGGAGTTGTGGAAGCTTCGGAGAGACTATACCAACTAGTAAGAGAAAGCGAGGCGAGCTAAAAAAGGAAACAAGAAAGAAAGCGTGAAGAATACGAAAGATGTAGAGGTAGAAAAGGAAGAGAATGAAAGTAGACCCTCGATAGCGCAAACCAATCAGGAGACGAGCCAGTTGATGGAAAAAATCGCAGAGCACTCCAGGTTGTTGCTAGAGAGCAAAGAACAGATGGAGGAGCTCAAGAGAACAATCGAAGGTCAAAACGAAAGAGCGAAGAATGTAGAGACCACCACATACGCAGGGGTGGCTGCGGCCTGGAGCGGCGCGACGCTGGAAAAGCGAACCCTGCACTCGGTCGTAGTCACCTCCAGCAATGAGGAGGACACGGGAGATGAGGTATACGAGAAAATTAGACAGGCAGTAGACGCGAAAGAAGGATGGATAAAAGTAGGAAAAGTAAGAAAGGCGAAGAATAGCAAGGTGATAATGGGTTTCGAGACGAAGGAAGAAAGGGATAAGTTGAAAGAAAAAATGAGAATGAATGGAACCGGCCTCACCGTGGAGGAAATGAAAAACAAGGACCCAATGCTGATCCTTAGGGACGTCCTACTGATCAACACAAATGAGGACGTCCTTAGGGCTATTAAAAATCAGAACCGGGATGTTTTCCATGGCCTCGACGATGAGACGGGAAAGGTTGAAATAAGATACAGGAAAAGAGCAAGGAACCCACACACTGGCCACATAGTAATTACCGTTTCGCCGATCATCTGGCGTAGGGCAATTGAAAAGGGTCACCTTTACATCGACTTGCAGCGCGTAAGAGTCGAAGACCAGACTCCTCTGATGCAATGCACGCGTTGCTTGGGCTTCGGACACAGCAAGAAGCTCTGCGACCAAACGGTGGATCTGTGTGGCCACTGTGGGGGGCCCCACCTTAAGAGTGAATGTGCGGACTGGAAGGTAGGAGTACCTGCAGTATGTAAGAATTGCACAAAAGCAAACGGCAGCCAAGTGGACCATAATGCGTTCAGCTCCAGCTGCCCGCAAAGACGTAAATGGGACCAATTAGCGAGGGCAACCATCGCATATTGCTGAGGGCACCCAGGCAATAACAACCGCATACAAATTCGCGCAAGCCAATCTGCAGCGGAAAAAACTCGCCACCAATGAAATGTTCCTGGAAGCGGCAAAGCGCGGAATCTCAGTAGCGCTCATCCAAGAGCCATACACTGGAAATACGAAGGTGGTAAGGGGACAGAGGGGTTTAGGGTCTTCCAGGCTGCTGGGGATGGAGACGGGACAGTCAAAGCAGCAATTGCAGTGTTCAATGACGACATTAACGTAATACAGTACCCGAAACTCACCACAAATAACATAACAGTGGTGGGAATCCAGACCAGCGCTTGGGAGGTCACGCTCGCTTCTGTCTACTTTGAACCAGACAAGCCGATAGAGCCGTATTTAGAACACCTCAAAAAGATTGAGATAGCAAACGGAACAAAACCGCTGATCATTGGTGGCGACGTAAACGCAAAAAGCACATGGTGGGGAAGCCCAGACATAGATAACCGAGGGGAAGATGTGTGCGGCACACTTGGAGAACTGGGACTTCATATTCTCAACACAGGGGAAATCCCGACCTTCGACACAATAAGAGGTGGACAACGCTACAGCAGCTATGTCGATATAACAGCCTGCACAGAGAACATCCTTGGGTTGGTTGACAACTGGAAGGTCGATGAAGGTCTCACAAGCTCCGACCACAATGGCATAACCTTTAACATTCGGCTCAAAAAATCAAAAGGTACAAAAATTGAAAGGACGACAAGAGTCTATAACACCAAAAAAGCCAATTGGCCAATGTTTTATGAAAAACTAAACCAATTGGTAACAAAGCAAGAAATAGACCAAATCACAAATGTCGCAGAGCTGGACACGACAACAAATAAAATAACCAAGACCATCAAAGAAGCATGTGAGTCAGCAATGCCGATAAAAAAGACCAAAGAGGTACTCACCCTACCATGGTGGTCGGAGAGACTCTCGACGCTGAAGAAGGAAGTCACCACTAAAAAACGAAGGATTCGATGTGCAGCTCCCGCCCGTAGGTCGAAGGTCGTTGGAGAGTACCTGAAACAGAAAAAAGAGTATGAGTCAGAAGCAGCAAAAGCCCAAACAGAGTCCTGGAAGGAGTTTTGCCGTAAGCAGGACAGAGAGGGGGTATGGGAGGGGATATATAGGGTCATAGGAAGAACAACTCGCAGGGAAGAGGACGTACCCATGGTGAAGGATGGGGAAGAGTTAAACGCGAAAAGCTCAGTGAAGCTGCTAGCGGAAACCTTTTATCCGGAGGACCTACTCTGTGAAGACCATGATAACCATCGTCAGATCAGAGTAGAGGCCGAAAAACTTAACGAGAGGGTACAGAGCGGCAATGACGACCCACCCTTCACTATGGCTGAACTAAAAACGGCAAGCGAATCTTTCAACCCTAAGAAAGCCCCAGGAATAGACGGCCTCACAGCCGACATATGCAGTCGTGCCATAAACAGTGCACCAGAGACCATCTTAGCTCTCCTAAACAAATGCCTCACATATAGTTACTTTCCATTGGCATGGAAGGAGGCCACAGTGGTGGTACTAAGGAAACCCGGCAAAAGCGACTACTCGACTCCAAAGTCATACAGACCGATCGGCCTTCTGCCCATACTGGGTAAAATTTATGAGAAGATGTTGGTGGCCCGACTCAAATTTCACATCTTGCCTAGGATGAGTACTCGCCAGTACGGATTCATGCCACAGAGGAGCACTGAGGACTCCCTCTATGACCTAATGCAGCACATACGCAGCAAACTGCAACAAAAAAGAATAGTAGTTTTAGTATCATTGGACATAGAGGGGGCCTTCGACAGCGCCTGGTGGCCGGCCATCAGGGTCCGGCTGGCTGAGGAAGAGTGTCCGGTGAACCTGAGGAGGGTCATCGACAGTTATCTAAAGGACAGAAAAGTTAGGGTACGCTATGCCGGCGAAGAATACGTAAAGGGCACCAACAAAGGCTGTGTGCAGGGCTCAATAGGAGGTCCTATACTCTGGAATCTCCTACTGGATCCCCTCCTGAAGAGTCTGGAACGCAGAGGAGACTACGCACAAGCGTTTGCGGACGATGTCGTGCTGGTATTCGATGGTGGGACCGCAGCCGAGATCGAACCAAGAGCCAACGCCGCCCTCGGTCATGTTCGGGCGTGGGGTGTAGAGAACAAACTCAGGTTCGCACCACAAAAAACAAGTGCAATGGTGATTACAAAGAAGCACAAATATGACACCCCACGCCTGAGCATGGGTGGGGCGGACATAGCTATGACCAGGCAGATAAAGCTGTTGGGAGTCACCATCGACGACAAGCTGACATTCAACACACATGTCTCCAACGTCTGCCGCAAGGCAATTGCAGTTACGAAGAAGCTCAACAAAGCAGCCAAAGTGAGTTGGGGACTAAACCCGGAGGTCATAAAGACAATGTATGTGGCAGTAATAGAACCGATCATCCTGTATGCTGCCAGTGTATGGGCCCCGGCGGCGAACAAGTTGGGTGTGATCAGACAGCTGGCTGCCGTGCAGCGGGGCATTGCGCAGAAAATGTGTAAAGCCTACCGTACTGTCTCCCTGAATTCAGCCTTACTGCTGGCTGGAACACTCCCCCTGGACCTCAGAGTTCGCGAGGTGGCTGCGCTATACGAAGCCAAGAGGGGAGTGCCCCAGCCCGTGCTAATGGATAGGGAGGTGGAACGGATGGCACCCGCACTGGAATCCCCACATCCTGCTAGGCGTATCGATCTGGAGTTCGCAAGCCTCGTGGACCGTGACGAGGTGGAGGCTAGTGCCAACCTGGAAGTCAGAATCTTCACGGATGGGAGCAAGATAGGGGGGCGCGTCGGCGCCGCTCTGTCCATATGGAGGGGGCGACGCCGAGGCGCGGGCTATCAGGTTGGCGCTGCCAGTCTACTGCACGGTCTACCAGGCGGAGCTTCTGGCGATATGCCGGGCAACCAGGGAGATCCAAAAGCAATCTGCAGCCAGCTTCGGGATCTACAGCGACTCCATGGCGGCTCTCCAGACAGTGAAAAACCACAGCTGCCTTCACCCCCTTGCGGTGGAAGCCAGGGATAATCTAACATCCATATCCCACCAGAACAAGATGGTTCACTTGTTCTGGATAAAGGCACACGCAGGGTTTGAGGGCAACGAAAGAGCGGATCAGCTGGCAAAG